>PVJA010030945.1:0-17269 GCA_004027025.1 Myocastor coypus | reverse complement strand
ATGGGGATGTCGGAATGGATTTGTCATTTTAAGGATAATCCTGCACACCAGGATAATCCTGAAGACACACCCTTTACTAATACCTTGAGAAACAGGTTTGTGAGAGGAGCACCAGCATCCCTGAAGAGCCTGTCACTGCCCTTCTTTGCATGCCAGATCTTACAGTGGGGACTGCAATTATTCAATTAGGAAATTTAAGGTCAATGGGCTTGATTGGAACCCGGAATGCCAGGGGTCAAGCGGCAGCACTTAATCGCCACAGATAGCAGAAGCAAAACAGTGACCAGAATAAGCTGACACGCATAGACCTATGGCGTTGGCTGATTAGTCACAGTGTTCCCAAAAGTGAAATAGATGGGAAGCCTACAAAATTTTTGCTAGATTTATATAAACAAAAGAATGATAGGGCAAAAGAACAGAGACATACTTCTAATCATGGTAACAGACAATTGTGGCCTCTCAACCAGTTCCCAGATTTGAGCCAGTTTATAGACCCAGAATCCCTTGAATGATGGGGATGCCAGGTCTCCTTGGGGAAGGATCCTAATGCCCCCAGAACTTGTACAGTCAGTCTTCCTCCCATTCTTCCCTAGAGGGACCTAAGGCCTTTTGCCTGAGTGACTGTACACTGGGGAAAGGGGAATGATCAGACATTTCAGGGACTACTGGACACTGGTTCTGAACTAACATTGATTCCAGGGGATCCAAAATGCCATAGTGGCTCTCCAGTAAGAGTAGGGGCCTATGGAGGGCAGGTGATCAATGGAATTTTAGCAAAGGTCCAACTCACAGTAGGTCCAATAGGTCCTCGAATCCATCCTATAGTTATATCCCGTTCCAGAATGTGTAATCAGGATAGATATACTTAGTACTTGGCAGAATCCTCACACTGGTTCCCTAACCTATCATGTTAGGGCTATCATGGTTGGAAAGGCCAAATGGAAGCCACTAGAGTTGCCCTTGCCTGGTAAAATAGTGAACCAAAAGCAGTATCACATTCCTGGAGGGATTTCAGAGATTTTTGCCACCATCAAGGACCTGAAGGATGCAGGGGTGGTGGTTCCCACCACATCTCCATTTAATTCTCCCATTTGGCCTTTGCAGAAGACAGATGGGTCTTGGACAATGACGGTAGATTATCGTAAATTGAATCAAGTGGTGACTCTAATTGCAGCTGCAGTACCTGATGTGGTCTCTTTGCTTGAGCAGATTAACACACCTCCTGGTACTTGGTATGCAGCTGTTAATTTGGCAAATGCCTTCTTCTCCATACTATCCATAAGGACCATCAAAAGCAATTTGCTTTCAGTTGGCAAGGCCAGCAATATACCTTCACTGTCTTGCCACAAGGGTATATTAACTCTCCTGCCCTGTGTCACAACTTAGCTCATAAGGATCTTGATCGTTTTCCTCTTCCTCAAAATATCACACTGGTCCATTACATTGATGATGTTATGCTTATTGGGCCTACTGAGCAGGAGGTGGCAACCACCTTGGATTTGTTAGTACAGCATTTGAGGGCCAGAGGATGGAAGATAAATCCCACAAAAATTCAAGGTCCTTCTACCTCAGTGAAGTTTCTAGGAGTCCAATGGTGTGGAGCATGTAGA
This sequence comes from Myocastor coypus, assembly GCA_004027025.1. Lineage (NCBI taxonomy): Eukaryota > Metazoa > Chordata > Mammalia > Rodentia > Myocastoridae > Myocastor > Myocastor coypus. The sequence continues at coordinate 15,659 of PVJA010030945.1, read as the reverse complement.
GATATTCCTTCTAAGGTGAAGGATCAATTGTTGCATCTGGCTCCTCCTACAACCAAAAAGGAGACACAGTGCCTTGTAGGCCTATTTGGACTTTGGAGACAACATATCCCTCAGTTACGTGTCTTACTCCAACCCATTTACTGAAGTACTCGGAAAGCTGCTAATTTTGAACGGGGCCCAGAACAGGAAAAAGCCCTGCAACAGGTCCAGGCTGCTGTTAAGGCCGCTCTGCCTCTGGGACGATATGATCCAGCAGATCCCATGGTACTTGAAGTATCAGTAGTAGATAAGGATGCTGTTTGGAGTCTCTGGCAAGCCCCCATAGGTGAATCACAGCAGAGGCCTTTAGGATTCTGGAGCAAGGCTCTGCCATCATCTGCAGACAACTACTCTCCCTTTGAGAAACAGCTGTTGGCCTGTTACTGGTCACTGGTGGAAACTGAATGCCTGACTATGGGACACCAGGTCACCATGAGACCTGAGTTGCCTATCATGTCCTAGGTATTATCTGATCCATCAAGTCATAAGGTTGGACGTGCCCAGCAACAGTCTGTCATTAAATGGAAGTGGTATATTCATGATAGAGCCAGAGCAGGTCCAGAGGGAACAAGTAAATAACATGAAGAAGTTGCCCAGATACCTATGGCTCCTATGCCTGCCATATTGCCTTCTGTTTTCCAGCATGCACCTATGGCATTGTGGGGTGTGCCATATACATAATCAGCTGTCAGAAGAAAAGACTAGGGCCTCGTTTACAGTTGGCTCTGCATGCTACGCAGGCACCACCCGCAAGTGGACAGCTGCAGCTTTACAGCCCATTTCTGGGACATCATTAAAGGACAGTGGTTATGTAATATAACCATTGTTAAATTTATACAATAAAAATATTAAATCAAAAAAAAAAAAAAAAAAAAGGACAGTGGTGAAGGGAAATCATCCCAGTGGGCAGAACTTTGGGCAGTGCACTTGGTAGTACGTTTTGCCTGGAAAAAGAAATGGCCAGATGTGTGACTATATACTGACTCATGGGCTGTAGCCAGTGGTTTGGCCAGATGGTCAGGAACCTGGAAGGAACATGACTGGAAAATCGGTGACAAGGATATTCAGGGAAGAGGTATGTGGATAGACCTCTCCATATAGGCAAAGGATGTAAAAATATTTGTTTCCCATGTTAACACTCACCAAAAGGTGACATCAGAAGAAGAGGACTTTAACAACCGAGTGGATAAGATGACCCGTTCTGTGGATAGTGACCAACCTCCTTCTTCAGCCACCCCTTGTCATTGCTCAGTGGGCCCATGAACAGAGTGGCCCTGGTGGCAGGGATGGAGGCTATGCATGGGCTCAGCAACATGGACTCCCACTCACCAAGGCTGACCTGGCTACAGCCACTACTGAATGTCCAATATGCCAGCAGCAGAGACCAACACTGAGTCCCCGATATGGTAACATTCCTCAGGGTGATCAGCCTGCAACGTGGTGGCAGGTTGATTATATTGGACCACTTCCATCATGGAAGGTACTGCTCTTTGTCCTCACTGGCATAGACACATATTCTGGATATGGATTTGCCTTTGCTGCACGTAATGCTTCTGCCAAAACTACCATTCATGGACTTACAGAATGCCTTATCCATCGCCATGGAATTCCATACAGTATTGCTTCTGATCAGGGAACACATTTTACAGCCAAAGAAGTGAAGCAATGGGCTCATGCTCATGGAATTCATTGGTCTTATCATGTTCCTTACCATCCAGAAGCGGCTGGATTGATAGAAAGGTGGAATGGTCTTTTGAAGAAACAGTTACAATGCCAGCTAGGTGGTAATAGTTTGCAGGGCTGGGGCAAGGTACTTCAAAAAGCACCTTTGAATCAGCACCCTCTTATGGTACTGTGTCTCCCATAGCCAGGATTCATGGGTCCAGGAATCAAGGGGTGGGAGTAGGAATGGTACCAGTCACCATTATATCTAGTGATCCATTAGCAAAATTCTTGCTTCCTGAACCCACAACCTTACGTTCTGCTGGACTAGAAGTCCTAGTCCCAGAGGGGGGAAGGCTTGTACTGGGAAGCACAGCAATGATACCACTGAACTGGAAGCTAAGATTTCCCCCTGGTTACTTTGGACTCCTTATGCCTCAGAGGAAACAAACTAAAAAAAGGAATCACAGTATTGTCAGGGGTGACTGACCCAGACTATCCAGGGGAAATCGGGCTGCTACTGCACAATGGAGGAAAGGAAGAATACACGTGGTGTGCAGGAGATCCCTTGGGGCGCCTACTAGTATTGCTATGCCCTATTATTAAAGTCAATGGGAAATTGAAACAATCTAATACAGGCACAATGATAAATGGTCCAGAGCTTTCAGGAATGAAGGTATGGGTCACTCCGCCAGGGAAAGAACCAAGACCTGCTGAGGTAGTTGCTGAGGGCCAAGGGAATACAGAATGGGTAGTAGAAGGTAGTTCTAACTACCAGCTACAACCCCATGATCAGTTACAGAAAAGGGGATTATAACTACTACTTTACCCCCATATATGGTTTTGTTACAATATGGATAGATTTAGTACAAGATTCTAGGATTATTTTACAAGTAATGTCATTAAGCTTTTCTTCTGGATGTTTAACAGCTAAGGTTCGCAGACCAAAAATTGGATAGATGGGGTAAAAGAATAGTCAATATTTTGGCCCTAGCCCCTCAAGCTCAGTAAAGACTCAGGATGTAAGAGAATCTCTGCTGTGACAAGATCATGGCGCCACAGAGGAAAGTGATTGACGACGTATAGTGTGCCTGAGGACAGTCACCTACAGAGAAATAATCTCTCAGGCTCTCAGAGAGAGCAAACTGGTCAAGCAATGGCCGTGACTCATCCAGATGGTTGACAATGACAGAAGAGCTACAAGGTGTTATACATGGTTCCAAGATAAATCCCGAGGTTGGGCTGACCTTGTCAGGTAACAAAATTGTACTTATATTTATACAGGTCTGGCCTTAACTTGGTCTTAACCATCCAACAGAAAAGTATACATGAGGTATAAAAGTAATGTACAGCTGACAATTACCAGCTGTAAAAGGCTCAAGTGAACTACACATAAGCGAAGAAAACTTATCCTCCATTTGGGTAAGGGTATTAGCGCATTTCCATCTGTATGCGGGATAGTAATAACAATGTGAGGCGTAATTATATGCATACCTCTGTATTTGGAGACTGGTTTAAATATGCCAAGTTGACAAGGGGTGGATTGTAGTGGTTGATACGTGTCAACTTGGCTGAATGACTCAGTGGCCTGGTCCCTGTTGGTGGGAGCCCCACTCTGGGGTACAGTTGGTTCATCCCTGGAGCATGACCAGCGCCTGCCTAGGATTTGATTGGCTTTCTCCCTAGAGTGGGATCAAGGGCCCATCCTGCAGTATGATTGGTTCCACCCTAGGGCACAATGGGCCCACATCAGAATGACTGAGCACAAAAAGACTTTAAAGGGCTGAAGAAGGAGTCAGCACTTCACTTTGTCAGAGAAGCTTCATTCTTCACATTCAGACTGGACTTCATTGTCTGGCTCGCAGCGCAGACTCTTCAGCCTCCAGCTTGGATCTTTCCCCATCCATCGCAGACTCTTCAGCATCCATTACAGACACTTCAGTCTTCCATCGCAGACCCATCAGCCAACAGAAACACGGAGTGCTGCAGCCAAGTCCAGACCTCAGGATTGAATTCTTCAGTCCGGAGCGTGCAGATGCCCTGTGCGCGCTTCCTCATCTGACTCTGTGGCTGACTACTGTAAGCCAATCTTATAATTCCTTATAGATTGTATATTTTGTGTTAATATCCATTTCTTGTATCTATTCTGTTCCTCTAAGTAAAACCCTGACCAATGCATTTAGATGGGGGGGTGGGGGACTTCTCGATCATCAACTGGAAAGTGTTAAAAAAAAAGTGCAATGACTCTTTGTCAGAGGAAGGTTGAAGAAGGGTAGCACACATCAACACCAGCATCACATCTGAGGTCACCAGAAGGCTTGTAGAAGGAAATGAAGTGAGAACACCTGAACCTACACCCTACTCATGCTAACTGCACCTGGGAAGGGGCACTGTGGAGCAAGTGGGTGAGTGCAGCCAGTCACCTGGGATCTATTTCTTCTGAAAACCAAGGACCTCCTCCAAGTCACATCACAGGGAAAGAGAACAACTGAGGGAGTAGCATAAGCCCTGGCCATAAATTATAGCAGTTCTCAACCTGTGGGTGGCGATCCCGGCGAGGGGGGCGGGGGGGTCAAACAACCAAAACACAGGGGTCACCTAACGCCATTCCAAATCATAGCTGTAGCAAAATTACAGTTTTGAAGTAGCCACCAAAATTATTTTTTGGTTTGGGGTCACCACAACATGAGGAACTGTATTGTGGGATCATGGCATTAGAAAGGTTGGGAACCACTGACAACCACCCAAGGCACTTTAAAAAGCTCTGCAAGGAAGCCACAACCTAATCATACCACAATCACCAAAGGCAAGACTCAGGCCATAATGTATATGTGTATGTGTATGTGTGTGTGTGTGTGTTTGTGTTTGTTTTTGCAATACTCAGGGTACCAATAACTTCACACTGAGCTACATCTCCAGCCCTTTTAAATGCTTTATTTATTTTGAGACATGGTCGCACTAAGTCACTAAATTGCCCAGACCTGCCTCAGGATTACAGCCATGCACCACCATAGCAGGCTCTCACTAACTCATAAAACCTCTCAGGTGATTTCAAGTGCAGGCAAGGTGGCACGCCTCATGACTAAAAAAAGAGCTCTACAATGTGTAGTTCCAGATATCTCACAAGCACCAGAGGAGCAGCTTTTGCTTTGTTGTCCTGGGGCTCAAATCTAGGGCCTCACATTCACTAGGGAAGCACGCTACCACTGTGCTCCAAGCCCAGCCCCAGACACACCCCCCAGTGAGAGAGGACTTGTACACCGTGAGGTAGCACCAGGCAGCTCAGAATCTGAGGTGGAGTCCTTGACCTGCTGCCCTGCAATTCTGACAAGGTTCAGCTCAGCCAGCTGGTAACAAAAAACAAGGGGTTTTGACTCTAGCAGAGCACATGAGGGAGTGGGTAGTTCTGCATATGTAAGATGACAAACTGGCCTCTGAGAGTACTCAGATATCCTGTGGGGTGCACAGAGTGACAACAGGATGTGCCCTGCTGCAGGGTGGCCTGGTAATTTAGGGAAACGCCAGCTAGAAGCACCCAAAGAAATGTAAACCACTTGGGCAACTTGTCCAAAGTAGTAGATGATGCAGGGCCTACTCTTGTGAATGGGTGTCTCGCCTCACCACACTCACTACCTAAGTGGAAGCCAGAGAGCAGAACTCTGTCACTGGCCGTGAAGTTCTGCTATGTTGAGCCTGTTGAGTACCCAGGAGAACTGAAAAATCACACTTCCAATAGATGCCAGGCCACCTCCAGTCCCAGGTCCCTGCCAGCTCATACCTTTAGAACCCCAAATTACAAAATGAACCCAAGGAAGCGTGCAAAGTGGCACAAAGAAGGCCCAATGCTACTGGATTTAATATTTCACTGCTGTTTTGTGAAGAAAATGGCCTCCTCTCTTCTTGGATATTAAAAAAAAAAAAAAAAGCTCAACCTCAATCCCTCAACCTCAGTATCACTCTACATAGACTATTTCTTTCCTGTGCACTGCAATAACTATATGTTGTTCAGATGAGATTTTCCTCCAAACCTCTTATCCCTATTCCCACTAGGAAGCCCTGAAGAGTTGATAAATGATCTTAAATGAGGTCAGCCAAACTGAGCAAGCTAGGTATGAGGAACAGGAACATGGAGGGACAAAAGACAAGAAAAGGAAGGTTTTTGATTCTGCTATGAAGTATTATCCAAAAATACTAGAAGAGGATTCATAGCCATTAAAGGAAATAAAGCCATAATGCAATCAAAAAAAAAAAAAAGGAAAGAAAGCCATGAAGTAAAAAACGTCACCTATAATCTCAATACGAAGAAACAAACACTATTACATCCTAACATATTTCACCTATGCCTATTTTTCTGAGTCTTTCAACTGCTTACAGAAGGCCTACTATGTGCCAGGCACTGAGTACTCAAGACACAAACAAGGGCAAAAGATTAATAGGAAACTGTAAGAAAACAGGACATTCACCACACTGGCAGCATGCAGCTGGCTGGCCCACATTTCTGTGGATACGCCCCAATTTACTTCTACTGTATCCTTCCATGAAGCTCTGAGTCTAATTTTCCACAGCTGTAATTGACAATGATGAACCACTCACCCCTTTGTTTTAATTGGTGCTAGGAACCAAACCCACGGCCTTGAACCTGCTACACTCCTGGTCCTACTTTCATTCTGAAATAACATTTAATCTATTCTAAAAATGGAAGTTAACCATTGTCACTATAGAAAATACAGGTTAAAACAAAATTTTAAAAATCACTTATAAACCCAGAGAGCTGCCACCAGGTCTAGGTTTCAAAGTCCCCAATGGAAAAGTGAAAAATAATTGGTAAATATGTAAATTGTGCTATATCCATACAACAGGAAACTGGTATGGTACTGATCTAAAATGTTCCCAAAGTCTCATGAGTTCAGAGGTGGGAATTTTTGGAAGGTGACTGGATCAGGAAAACACAAAATTCATCAGTAAATGAATGGATCACTCTGCTCTTGAGTTCATTACTGGACTACTCATCAAACTTCAGTCAATCAATTGTACGCACTTCAACTTCTCCCTGTGAAGTCACTCCCTCTCAGGTCCTCTCCATCGTCCTGAGCACTCCAGGAGCCTACCCACACCTTCTCCCTCGGCAAAAAGGTGCCACCACAACCAAGCCACTCCTTCAAGAGTTACAGACTTTCCACTCCTTCAGACATTTAGCCCCTGGATTGATGGGGACCAAAATACTGTCCCAAGACCCAGCCAGTTTAAATACTCAGGGGACATTCTCATGGCATATCCAACATGAACTTCCTTTGCTCTCCAACCTCACCCAAATCATACCCCCATCTCAGAGCCAGCCCCACAAATCACCTCTATGACTAAATTCACATCTGTGGACCCTCATGCTCCTGATCCCATTGCCACCCTCTAGTCTGAGCACTGGACAAGAGGAAGCAGGGGCCAGCACACTGACCTCACATCTTGACTGCTCTACCCCAACTTTCCCTACGTTACACTTCCCTACACCAGCGCTTTTCAACCTTTTTACATTCTTGAAGCTTTAGAAATCCAAATCTAGGGCCCGGCAGGATGGTTCAGTGGTCTAAGGCGCCTGCTTGGGAAAGCTTAGGTGGCTTCGGGGACCACGGTTCAATCCCCTGCACCACATGCTGCGCCAGCTCTGCCCTCAGGGCGGGCTGAGCTGGCAATAAAAAATGAGTGAATAAACAAATAAAGGTTCTGAAACAAGAAAAAAATAAATAAAAATTAAAAAAAAAAAAAAGAAATCCAAATCTACCTAAAGAATGGGAATTCATGAATGTTCTTGCTTGTGTTGACTCGGGGAAAGGACAAACAAGAACTTGGTAAGAGAGGTGGTTTCACGTAGGGCAGTCTGAGGCCCTGGGATGAGGATTAGATTTATTTAATTTTTATTTTCGTTGGTAAAGGGGATTGAGCACAGCGTCTTCACACTGAGCTATACGCTCAGCCCTTTGCTGATTTCTGAGGCAAAATCTTAGTAAACTGCCCTGGCTTCAATGTATGCTCCTCCTACCTCAGCCTCCTGAGCTGCTAGGATTCCATTGTGTCAGGGCAGCCAGCAGTCACTTATCCAAGAAGAGTCTCTTGTATTTATGTTTCTGGCTCTGTGTACATATGCCTCCGCCCAAAACTACAAATTACCATACACTGAAGAGTGCACACATAACTTACCACTGATTTTTTTTCTTTTTCATTTTCTCTATCTTTATCTACAAAAGAAAAAAAAAAACACCTTTTATACTCAGTTTTACATAACTCATTCCTCTCAGTGCTATTTTGGTAAGGCTATAAACAGTACCTGGCAGTGCTTTCCATTCTTGAGACCCTCCGTGAATGGGTACAGACTGCATCCCATCCACCTATGCGTGACATCATGAAACTAGGTCATATGTGTAAATCTGACATGGAAATGTGCTCAGGCTTTTCCCATTGGGGTATTATACTTTTATTTTATCCCATGCATCGGATCTTCTTAGAGCACACGCTGAGCAGCCGGCACTCAGTCCCCCGGAAAAGCGGGAGGAAAGCTTAGATCTGGGGAGGGGTCCCAGGCTGTAGCGCCGGCCAGGACCTACAGCATCAAACTACCCAACTCACAGGTGATTCTGAGACGCCAGGGTACGCTGCCGCCTGGACCATTTATTTGGAGGACTGGGGTGCTCGCTCACTGCCAGGCAAGGGCTGGAGGCCGCCAAGAGGCTCTCTCTGAGACACCACCCACTGGGACCTGCAACCCGCGACCCCCGAGGCTGCTTCAACGCAACTGCCCGGCCTCTTAAAACCCGGGGCCAGGAAAGGGGGCGGGTGGAAAGCCCCCAGCAGCCCCCGCCCATCGGGTGGTTCCTACCGCTCTCCAGAGTCCCTCTCCGCCGCCCAGGGCGAGCGGCCCAGGTCCCTAACCCCACCCGCCCGCTATCGTCAGGGGAAGTCCCGCGCCGCAGAGGCGGAGCTCTGGATCAGACGGTCCAGCCCTTCGGGGCCAGGGGCCGGGGGCCGGGCACAGCGGCCGCGACGCCGACGAGATGGAACAAAAGAGCGAGTTACCCGGAGGCCAGGCGCTGGGCTGCGACCCGGAGCCCGGGGTTAGGCTGGCCGGGTTCCTGGGACTCCCCGGCCCTGCGCGGCGCAGCATCCGGGAGGCCCAGCTCCGCAGCGACCCCAGTAGCATGGCCCCGCTCCCTTCCCCGCGAGTCCGGCCCACCGCAGGCTCCGCCCCGACCGCTACGAGGGAGGCTCTTAAAGAGCCCAGCTTATTTTCACCCTCTCTGCCGAGGTAGAGATCCGAGGGGAAGGGTTTGCCGCCCGCGGCCAGCAGAAGGTACTTGACACTCAGCAAGACTTGAAAGAGGGTTGGCCACTAATCCTAAGAACTGATAGGTCCCTGAATTGTTGCAGATGAGCGTCCTACCTCACCCACAGCGGGCACACATCTACTTGTCCCGTCATGAAACCCTCCAAATAACCAAGCAAGTAGAAGTTGTCGCTCTCTTACTGCAGGTTCCTCCTGAAAGAATTGATCGTTTTTCTCAAAATCTCCCTGGGTTTGATACCCAACACTGCCCAGAAAGGAAGGTTGGGAGTAGAAATGGAAGTTCAAGCCTCTCTGTCTTATTTCCCAGCTTTTCTGCTCTCTCTTCTGAATTTTGCCACTTCTAGGGTTTGGACTCTATAAATGTTCTAGATCCCTCAAGCAGGCAAAACCAATATTACAACTGGACAGACAAGTGAGGATACAGTGAGATTCTGTAAGTTGTTATTGATAGGTCAGGATTCCTTTCCTAGGCTTGGTTTCCCAGGCACCCTGGGAGCCTGCGTTGGTGATATACTGGTAAGCATAGCTGCCTTCCTCAGGCACCCTGGGAAATAAGGGTGCCCAAACTCTTTCCCCCTTGGCCCATGCAGAGCCAAACCCAAAACCAAAGAACAGGTCCACCTGACTTTGACCTGGGCAAACAACCACGAAATTCTGCTTTGTTAACATTAAAGGTGCCCCACAGAATAGGTAGCCCTGCCAGGATTAGCTCTCCCACAGCTGTTCCAGCCAGTGATCACCCTCCCTAAAAGATCCTATAAAATCTGCTGTCCCCTCTTTGTTCCCTGCTGTCTTGGTCCACTACACAGCCAGCCTGCTTGATACCTCCAATAAATCTTCTACTCATCTCAGAATGCCTGGTCTGGTCGATTTCATGAATTCCTGCCTGACAGTTGTGTACCTAGTTTTCGTCCCAGATATAGGGCAAATGGGGTGTTCTAAGTCATTCGACCTGGGTCAGTAAGCCCAGCTTTTAACCCTGACCGCATGTGAGAGTTCCTCTATGTAATTAGGACTTTCCTAACTCTCCTAGGAATGCAAGATGCTGGCAACCACTGTGGGGCAAGGAAAAGGAAATCATTTTCAGTTTTAGTGATATAGGAGAAAACATAAAATCAGTTTGCTAGATGCCAGGTACACCAAGTTTGTGTCCTGGGAACAAGAATGAGTTCTAAGGAACAACTTAGGTTAAGAGCAGAAAGTATTTTTGAGCGACAGCTCCTGAGATAAGAGGGGCCCTTGTCAGGGGTAATTTATACAGCAAAGTCACAAATGTGGATACCAGTTGAGTCAAACTGCAATCAACTAATAAGATTACAAGTATAGCCACTTAGTTAATCTTGACCCAATAGGAAAGTGAGTCATGTAGCAAGGATACATGTAAAGAACAAAGGTATTTTGGGAAAGGAATGGATCAGGATGCTCTAGTCACCTACTTGGATGATCAGTGTTTATCTGGACTTAAAAGACTGAGTGGTACCAATCATAATATAATCTCCGATTTCTATTCATCCCTTAGGGAAGTATGCAAGCCTTGCCTGTTTCAGATGTGCCTCTAGGCACAATATTGATGTCTCCATCTTTCACTGACTTTGAGAGCCCAGTCTCTTTTCAACTGTGTAGCCTGATGGGTGTTTTAAAAAGCGGAGTGTGATGGACGGAGCCCAGAGGCAGCTATGGTAGGGCAGCTTCACCTGTGGGTTCTCTATTTGTTGCTTTCTCCCTTTCTTGAAATGTTATTGGTTGATCCCTGAGTGTACCCTAGGATGGAAGCTAATGGAGATTTCGGTTGTGCTCATGACTAAGCATGTGGCCCTCCTTTACTTTAATGAGATGGTGGTCACATTAGTGCCTGAGCACATGATTCTCCTTTGCTGAGCTGATTGTGCACGAGATCACGCTGGCTATCCTGAATAAAGCTGACTTGTTTCAGAGGTTCTTTGCTCACTGGGGACAGAATCTCAGTGAGTCCTCTGAGCTACTTTCATCGGGTCTTCTCATCATTTCTTTCCGCACTGACACAGAACATTACAGCACAACTGTATACTGATTTCTTTTTTTTGTTTTTTTTTTTTGTTTTGTTTTTGTTTTTTTGAGACAGGGTCTCGCTATGCAGTTGAGGCTGGCCTTGAGCTCACTTTTGTAGCCCAGGCTGGTCTCGAACTCGCACCAATCCTCCTGCCTCAGCCTCCCGAGTGCTGGGATTACAGGCGTGAGCCACCACGCCCGGCTCTGATTTCTATCTAACTTAGCTGCCTACAATATTAGCTTGTAACTCTGTCATTTGAAAGCTACCCCTCCATTTTGTGCCTATCTATGAAACTGTCACAAACCTAACAAAGGCTCTCCATGTTAAACTTCAGGTTAGCGTGATCCTTTTTTGTGGGCAACCTGGGATAAGGCTGTTGAAGGTAACTGCTGAACAGATTAGGTGGAATAAGATGGATCATGATAGGCAAACGGACCTGAGTGATGGCCATGTTATCCAAGGCAGAACTTCATTCACATGAGAGGAGTTGTCTTAGTCACTTTTTACTCGTTGCTGGGACAAATACCCGACACTCAAAATGAAGGAAGGAAAGGTTTATTTAGCTCACAGTTCAGGGAGGTTTCGGTCCATATTCAGCTGGCCCAAGGCTGAGTGGAGCAGGACAAAGAGCATCCAGTTCATGGAGGTGGAACAGCAGCAAAATGGTGGCAGAGGTAGCCAATCAATCAGGGCAGCAGAGCAGCAGCAACAGCTTGAGTCTGTCTCTCTGTCGTTCTTTATATTACATTCAGGCTCTCCGCCTTAGGATATCTGCCCTAGACCACACCCATACTCTCAGCCTTACTCAGACCGATAATCCCATCAATACTAAAACACAATCCCAGGGATCATGAGTCAAGTCTCAATCTATAGAAGCCACGCCCCATGATTGCATGAGGCTTTGGAGGGACAACTAGGCATAAACCATAACAGGAGTGATATACTTTATATTCCTAAAAAGAACTCCTTCAGTATGGTGTAACTCTGCATCGTTGGAGTGCTTAGGAATAACATGAACCTGTTACTTCGTCAAGAATCTGAAGAAACTCAACCTGTTCTACTTGTGAAAAAACTAACACCAGAATGAGGCAAAAGTAAAACTACATATAGGTTGACCCAAGCTTAGGCTGTACCTACAACTATAGGTGTCAGACCCTAGGGACTCCTTGGGGAGAGAAACAGACAAGTCCTTGTTGCTGTGGATGTTTAGTCCTTGTTTGTAGCTGTTACATAAAAACAGGTAGGTAGTATTTGCAGTTGTGTTTCAGTACAGGCATACATTATATAATGTTTGAATTAAGGTAAATTATCTCCCTAAGAAATCATCATTTCTCTGTGGTAGAAGGTATCAAAATCCCTTCTTCTAGGGCCGGCCAAATAGCTCAGGATGAAAACGCCTGCAAGCAGGCACAGGGGCCAGGGATTCCCAGGCCTGCCATGTTGGCCCCACTCCTGGGGCACGAAGACGGCAATTGAGACTGGGCATGGTGGCATGTGCCTATAATCCCAGCTCTTTGGAAGCTGTAAACAGGTGGATCACTACGAGTGTGACCTAGTAGTGAGACCCTGAACACCCTGTAGACCCTTCCAAAAAAATCCCTTCTTCTAGGGTTTTGTCTGTAGCACTGGAGATTGAACCCAGGACCTTGGCTCTGAACTAGGGTCCCCCAGGCCCTTCACCCTTTTATTTTTAAGACACGGCGTCACAAAATTACTAAATTGCCTGGGCTGGACTCTACTTTGCCATAGTCTTGTCTCCACCTCCTAGAGTGCTTGGAGCAGAGGCTAAGTTTTTAAACTTCCTATCTCGTCATTCTGTGGTCACTATAGCGGGCAGTAGAACATCAGACCTTTCTCCTAACTATAACTTAGTGCCTGTTACTCAGCTGATCCCTACAGAAGTGGCATTCTTATGATCTTTATCAGCTAGCGGGAAATGCTGAGGACAGTGATGGTAGCTACTCGGGGCAGGATCACGGAAAGAAAGTCCACAGAACAAATTTCCCTTTCCCTCTGCCTCTCTGCTTTGCACTTCCCTTCCCCTGCTCCAACTCTGCAGTTGCTTCAGGACTGGAAAGCTTTTAGCGCAGCGCAGCAATTAGTGCAACCAGATGGGGCGGGACCGGCTAAAAATCCGGGGAGCAGCGGCTGAGCTTCTTCCGCTGTGCGCAAAGCGAACCAGGATGGCGGTCGCTTCCGCAGAGCGCACGCTCAGGAGAGTGGGCGGCTGGAGGCTGCGCATGCGCGCGCGAGCGGAAAGGCCCCAGCGCCGCTATTGCTTCTGCTTCTGCGGTCGGTCCGGGCTGGGAGGGAGGCCCGGCGGACGGGCGGGGCGCTGAGGAGGGCGGAAAGGTGAGGTGTGGCTGTTGGGTCCGCCCGGCGAGATGGAGACTGAGTGGAAGCTGAGACTGCACCTGCGCCCCTTCTGCCTCAGCTTGAAGGGCCCTGTAAAGATGCTGCGACTGGTGAGGGCGGAGCACGGGTGCCGGGGGCGGGACGCGAGGGGGGGATCGGGCTGCGGTAGGGCGGAGACCTGACCGCAGAGTGAGCGGGGAGTGGCCCGGGGGTGCTGTCCACAGTGTGTTTCGCTATGGGTGGATGGGTTCTGATTTATTTTTTCTTTTCTTTTTTTTTAGTTTTTGAGACAGGATCGCACTGTGTAGTCCACACTGCCCTGGAACTCGACACTGTGCAGCCTAAGGTGGCCGCGGGGTCCTCTAGTCTCAGCTTCCCAAGTACTGAGGTTCCAGGGGTGAGCCACCTCAACTGGCCTGTCAGTCCCTCCCCAAAGGCAGGCCTTTCCTTTGGGCCCCTGGGGAAGCAGAGGAGCCATAGGGCTGTTTCCTCGTCTTCTGAGAATGTAGGGGACACGTTTATTAAACAAATTCTGCAGATTTACCTCACTGGTCTACAAGGCGTGGTGTCCAGATGAGGAGGCATGGCGGTTGCAGTTGTGCCACTAAAGAGCCATCTGTGATTCTGAGAAATAGCTATGTAGGTTGTGATCTTTTGTCCAGAATGCTTGGGACCAGAACTGTGTACAGTTTTGTAATATTTGCATGTGCATAATGAGCTATCTTAGGGAGGGGACCCAAAAATATCATTTATGTTTCATTTATAAGTACTGTTATGACTTGTGTCTAGTTGTTCTCTCAAAGCCTCGTGCAGTCATGGGGCAGCTTCTAGAGTTTGTGATTAATTCATGATCCAGTGCTGGGATTATAGGTGTGAGTGCTACACCTGCCTTAAGGCACATAACCTGAATACTATATAAGGAAGGGAGAGAGGCTTGCTCCCTACCACTGCTGCTCCTCCCTTTGCTCTTTGCTGTTTTCCACTGCCATGAACTGCGCCCTCTGCCATGTACCATGTGCCACTCAACTCTACCTTAGAGCCAGCCTAGTATGGACTGAAACTCACTGTGAACTGATAAGCCTTTCCTTCCTTAATTTTGAGTGTTGGGTATTTTATCTCAGTAACGAGAGAAAAGAACTAAGACAAGTACCTGACACCCATATGTGGAATTATCTTGTGGACAATTTGTGAGACAAGTCTTTGCTACAAAAGTATACAGACACTAGAATCATAGATGTTCTTATGTATATGGTGAAAGGTTGAATTTCTCAAGTATATAGGGAGAGGAAGGCTCTATTCTAAGCACCATGAAGAGGCATGAAGGATTTCTAAATAACAGATTTGCGCTTTAATAATCTCACAGTGTCTTGATTGTGATAGTTTAGGTCAAAGATGCTGATGAGCAGTAGTGCAGGGATGAAGATGAAGGAATGCTAGGCATGAAGTCAGATTCCTCAGTTGTGAGAAGTGAGTTAAGCAGTGGACATACGTTGCTGCTATGGATAAGAAGGTAGACTGTAGTAGCACCAATTGGCTTAGTGAAAAGAGGAGCCTAGAGAGTAAGAATTAAGAAAGGTGACATAGAAATAAAGCCAAAAGCTTAGAAAAGATATAGGAACTGTGAGTATGAAGTAAAGGAGGAAGCAGTTTGACAGAACCATAAGTATTTAGGAAAATGGGGTAGTCACCAGGGCCAGTAACTTGATACAAGAAGGTTACAGAGGGTAAGGACTGAAAAGGGGAGGCTTAATTTCATAATTTATGCACCCAAGGCCTGAGTCAAGTGGAGTAAATGGAATAGTTTGAGATGACATGTTGTTAACAGTTATTATGGGGGCCCGGCAGGATGGCTCAGTGGTCTAAAGCGCCTGCTTAGGAAAGCTTGGGTGGCTACAGGGACTGCGGTTCGATCCCCGGCACCACATGCTGCGCCAGCCCTGACCTCAGGGCAGGCTGAACCAGCCATAAAAATAAACAAAAGTTCTGAAACAAGAAAAAAAATAATAATAAAAATAAATAAATAAAATTGTAAAAAAATAGTTATTATGCTATAAAGAATGGATTTATTGAGCCAGGTGTGGTGGCACATGCCTGTAATCCCAGCACTCAGGAGGCTGAGGCAGGAGGATCAGTGTGAGTTCAGGACCAGCCTGGGCTACCAAAGTGAGCTCAAGGCCAGCCTGAACTGCATAGTGAGACCCTGTCTCAAAAAGACAAAAAAAAAAAAAAAAAAAAAAAAAA
>PVJA010030944.1:0-25324 GCA_004027025.1 Myocastor coypus | reverse complement strand
AAAAAAAAAAAAAAAAAAAAAAAAAAAAAAAGATAAAATTAAATTAAATTTTTAAAAGCATTACAAATGATACAAGATTTCACCAAGCAAAGTAATAGGAATTCGTGGCACATGCCTGTAATCCCAGCACTCGGGAGGCTGAGGCAGGAGGATTGGTGCGAGTTGGAGACCAGCCTGGGCTACAAAAGTGAGCTCAAGGCCAGCCTCAACTGCATAGTGAGACCCTGTCTCAAAAAGACAAAGAAAAAAAAATTAATAGGAATTTAACAGTGGTTTATGATGTATTACATTGTTATAAACATGGGTGCACCTATAGCACTGTGGTTTAATGATTTCAGTTCTTTTGAAAAACCACCTAGGAGGGGAATAGCTGGCTTGAATGGAACCTCCAACCCTAGCTTTTTGAGAAATCTACACACTGATTTCCATAACGGTTGTAGCAATCCGCACTTCTACCAGCAGCAGAGAAGAGTTCCTTTTTCCCTCCACAGCCTCTCTAGCATTTGTGATTGGTTGACTTCTTAATGACAGTATTCTGGGGCCTGGCAGGATGGCTCAGTGGTCTAAAGCGCCTGCAGGCAGCTGCAGGGGCCGCAGTTCAATCCCTGGCACCACATGCTGTGCCAGTGCTGCCCTCAGGGCAGGCTGAGCCGGCCATAAAAATAGAAAAAAATAAACAAACAAAAGTTCTGAAACAAGAAAAAAAATAAACAAAATAAAAAATTCTAAAAAAAGACAGTATTCTTTCTAGCATAAAATGGTATCTAAGTGTTGTTTGAATTTGCATCTCTTGAATGACCAAAGATGCTGAACTTTTTTTGTATATTCATTTGCCATTTGTATCTCTTCATTTGTGGAGTATATATTTATCTCAGATGACTATTTTTGGGTTAGGTCTTTGATTTTGGAGGCCTGATGTTTCAAAATTCTTTATATGTTATACATAGTAATCCTCTGAAGGTTAGTCTGCCATGATTATTTTCTACTTGGTGGATTTTCTTTTTATTCTGTTGCTGATTTATTTTGATGAAACTTACAAACAGATGAGATCCCAGTTGTTGACTTTAAAGCATTTCCCATGCAGTTTGATTTTTGTCCATGAACTCTTTAACTACCCTTATATCCTCAAGGTTTCTGCCTAGTTTCTGTTTCAGAAGACTTAATGTTTCGGTTTTAGTATTTAAATCTTTAATCGATTCTGACTGTAGTTTTGTGTATGGTGATAGGCATTGGTATATGCATATGGAAAACCAGTATTTCCAACACCATTTATTAAAGAAGCTTTTTTCCCAATGAACATGTTTACAATCTCTATCCAAGATAAGTTGGCTCAGTATGTTGATAGTTGTGTCTGCATCTTCTAGTCTGTTCCATTGATCCTCAGGTCTGTATTTCTGCCAGTACCATTCTGATTTTATTGCTGCACCTTTATAATGTAATTTCAAGTCAGGAATTATGTTGTCTCCTGCCTTTCCTGTGTTGTCCAGGATTGCTTTTGCTATTCTAGTTGCAGATTAATTTTAGGAATGTTTTTTTCTTGATCTGCAGTGTATACTAATGGTATTTTAATTGGAATTGTACTGAATCTGTGTAACAATTTTGGGAGTATGGCCATTTTCACAGTGTTGGTTCTTCCTATCCAAGAGCAGGAAATATGTTTCCATTTTCTGAAGTCTTCGTCAATTTCTTTTTTTCAGAGTACTATAAATTTTCCTGTATAAATATTTTATTTTCAAGGGCCAGCAAGATAACTCAACAAACAAAGCACCTGCTTTGGCAAGCACAGGGACCAGGGTTTGATCTCTAAGCCTGCAGGCCACATTGTTTCCATTCCTGGGGCAGGCTGAGCTAATGACAGAGTCAAGGTGTGGTGGCACACACCTGTAATCCCAGCACTGAGGAAAGCGGGAAGACCACTATGAGTGTGATCTGCATAGTGAGACCCTGTACCAAATACATCAGTGAAAAAGATAGTTTATTTTCTATACGAGATTAATTCCTAAGTATTTCATTTTTAGGTGTTATTGTGAAAGGCATAGTTTCCTTATTGTCTCTATGGGTGTGTTCATTGCTTGTATGTAGAAATGCTATTGAGTTTTGAATGCCGTATTTGTACCCTGTTATGCTACTGAGTTTGTTTACTAAATCTGCAAGTCTCTTGGAGGAGCTTTTGGAGTCCTCTATGTAGATTACCATGTCATCTGCACATTATAATAATTTTACTTCTTCCTTTCCAACTATTACTCATTTCATTTCTTTTACTTATCTAATTGCTCTGGCTAATGTTTCCACGACTATACTGAACAAGAGTGGTGACACTCGTCACTTTTATTACTGATTTTAAAGTGAAGGCTTTCAATTTTTGACCATTTAGTATTATATTGGCTATTGTTTTGTTAGAGATGGCTTTTATCAATTTTAGACAAAGACCATATATTCTGATTTTCTAAAGTGTTTTTATCATGAATGAGTGTTGGACATTGTTAAAAGATTTTTCTGCATCTACTGAAATGATCATGTGATTTTTGCCTTTGGCTTTGTTGATATGGTGTATTACATTTATGACTTTGCATATATTAAACCATCCTTCCATTCCTAGGATGAATCCTACTTGGTTGTGATGTATACTCTTCTTGATGATTTGCTATATTCTATTTGCTAGTATTTTGTTTAGGAATTTTGGATCAATGTTCATTCTTTTTGTTGTTGTTGTTGTTGTTGGGTCCTTCTCTGGTACTTGTCTCTGAATTAGTTTGGGAGAATTTCTTTCCTTTCAATTTCATTGAACAGTTTGAGAAGAGTTGGCATTAGGTCCTCCTTAAATTTCTTGTAGAATTCATCTGTTACCTGGACTATTCTTTACTGGAAAGTTTTTAAATTACATTTTCAATTTCACTAATTGACTTTGGGTTATTCAGAATTTTTATCTTTTGATTCAGTTTTAGTAGTTCATATGTATCTAGGAATCGGTACATTTCTTCTATATTTTCCATTCTGTGAGAGTAAAGATTTTGAAAATAAGTAGTAATGATCTTCTGACTTTCTATAGAGTCTGTATTGATTTCACCCTTTTCATTCCTCATTGCATGAATGTGAATATTTTCTTTGCTTTTTTAATGAGGTTGGCCAGGAGTTTATCAGTTTTATTTATTCTTCAACTCTAATTTTTTGCATTATTTCCGTCATCTCTGTTGCATTTATTTCTGCTCCAATTCTTATAATTTCCTGCCTTCCTTGGGCTTTGGGCCTGACTTGCTCTTGTTTTTGTAGAAGTTTGTGGTGTAGTATAAGATCATTTATTTAAGCTCATTCTGTTCTCCTGATGCGACATTTATCACTATAAATTATCCTTTTACAACAGCTTAAGGTTCCAGTAAGTCATATCCATATTTTTGTTTGATTGTAAATATTATTTAATTCCTCCTTTAATTTCACCCATGACACACTGATTGTTCAAGAGGGTATTATTTAGTTTCCATGTATTTATAGACTTTTGGCTGTTTCTTTTGTCAGTAATCTCCAGGCTCATTGCACTATTGTCAGATAATATGGGATAACTTTGACTCCTTTGCATTTACGTAGGTGTGCTCTCTGTGCTAGCATATGATCTGTTTTGGAGAATGTCACATATGCAGCTGAGAAAAATAGGTATTCTATTGTTGTTGGGTGAAACATTCTGTAGCAGTCTACCAAATAAATTTCTTCATAAGTTTGCTTTAGTTCTGCTATTTCATTGCTTATTTTTTGCATGGTTGATCTATCTCTTTGTGTCAATGGGGTGTTAAAGTTCTCCAATGCAAATATATTATTGTGTAGTAGATTTTTCTTGTCTGTTAAAATTTGTCTTATATAGTTGGGTGCTGCTACATTGGGTGTTTATATATTTATAATTGTTATCTCTTCCTCTTACAGTTTTTCCCTAACAAGTATGTAGTAATGTTCTTTTAATCACACTTAGTTCAGAGTTGACGTTGTCAGCAACCAGAATAGCTACCCCTGCTTTTTTCTGGGTTACTGTCACATACAGCATTGTTTTCTTTCCTTTGACATTCAGTTTATTAGTTTCCTTTTGAGTTAAATGTGTTTCTTGTATGCAGCATATTGTTGGATTTTGTTTCTTGATCTACTCTGCCAGTCTGCTTCTTTTGATTGGTGAATTGAGGTCATTTATATTGATAATTATAATTGATATGTTATGGCTTATCTTTGTCATACTGTTTTCCTATTGTAGGATCCCTACTTTTCCCCTTTGTTTAATTACTTGTTTTGCTTGGTGGATCTTTTCTGTCGTTGTTGAGGTTGCAGTCATCTCTGTCTCTTTCTAAAATACTTGTCAGTACTGTTTGTAGGGTTGGTTTGGTTCTCATGAATTTCATTAGTTGTTCACTGTCATGGATGTTTCTAATCTCTCCATTAAATTTGATAGTTTTGTAGGATATAGCAATCTGGGTTCAAAGTTTTTTTCTTTTCTCTAATGTTATTTTATTTTACAGAGTAAGAACAAAAATGTAGACAGAAGCAACAATACATATGGTACATATTTTCAAAACAGTAGTAGCAGATTAACAATGCTTTTTACATTATGTATTTTTATCATCAAATGTGTTGTTCAGATTAATAGATGTAGGTTTGGAAGATTGGACAAATAATTGAACATTAACACTTGCTTTTCTTAAACCTTAATAATTTTTCTTGATTTTTTTTACTTTGTTATTTTAACTTATTTTAAAGAAAGTATAATAATAATCAATAAGACATTAGAAATAGCATACATTTAGAAGAACAAGATGAGAAGTACTCAGCCATGTTTTCTCTATTGCACATTGTTATCTTTGATGTAGTTGTTTAGACTGCAGATATCAGAGCTAGTCAAAGTGAAATTTTTAAATATTAACTGCAATTTTTAAAAAAGTAAAGGGCCAGCCAATATCTTAGCAGATTTAAGCACTTGCAAGCAGGAGCAGGGGCCAAGGGTTTGGTCTCCCAGCCTGCCATGCTGCCCTCCCCCCACCCCCCCGCACGGTGCAATGGGACAGCAAATGAGACTGTGTGTGGCGCTGCACACCTGCGATCCTAGCTCTTGGGAGGCTGTAAACAGGCAGATAAGTATGAGTCTGACCTAGTAGTGAGACCCAGAACACCCTGTAGATCCTTCCCTAAAATACCAAAAAAAAAAAAACCTAACAGAAATTAGTAATGCAATAATAAGTCAGCTATTCTGCATATACACTTGCACTGTTTTCCCCATTTCTTTTTTCCTATCTTTTCTCCTTTCCCTCATCTTCATTATTTATTACTTATATTTAATTTCTTTCCATTTTATTATATCTATTATATCTTTCAGATTTTATTTATGCTGACAAGTTCTTACACTAGGGAAATAATATGATATCTACACATGTGGGTCTGATTTATTTCACTTATGAGGGACAGTTTTCTTTCAGAACTTCAAATATCTCCAAGCACTTCTTGATCTGATGAGTTATTACATACATATCCATAATCTGAGAAATCTGCCATGATTCTGATGGACTTTCCATTATAGGTGATCTGTTTCTTCTCTCTAACAGATTTTAATATTCTGTTATTTTGCTCAGTTTCTGGAATCTTAATTATTATGTGTCTGGGCGACAATTTATTTTGATTATGGGTAGCTGGAGTTCTATATGCTTTAATTATCTCTATATCAGATTTTTCCCCATGCTTGCAAAATTTTCTGCCTCAAGTTGTGCAACTATTGTTATATGTCTTCTGTGCTATCTCCAGCTGTCTCATTGATACCTATTAGTCTTATGTTATTTTTCTTTGCATCATCTTGCAGCTGTTGTGTTGTTCTTTCCTGGTTTCTCATTATTTTTAAGAGAAGTTTCCTTTTCTGCTCACTAGCTTCAATGCTACCTTCAAGGTCTGAAATCCTATCTTCTGTTTCATTGAAGTGGTTTTACCACCTTTCTATGGAGCTCTTAATGTCTTGGATATCAGTTTGAATCTGTGTCATGATTCTCATTCTTTCCTGTATTGTTCATTGTTTCCATCATTTTCCTTTTCCCTTCTATTTTTTTAACCTGTATCCTCCTTAGATGAATGGAGCAATTCTTTCATGATTGTAGTCATTTCCTTTTTCACCTGAGAGATGACTTCTTATCTGATTTCCTCCACGGCCTGATGGAGTTGTTTCTTTACTTCAGTTGCTATCATCTCAGAAATTTCAGATGTGAGACTTCCAAGTTCTATGCCCTTGTCTATCTTCTATAGAAATAAGTTGGCTGAAAACATAATATTTATGCCTCACAGTGTGGAAATGATTATGACTCAAATGTGCAGGCAGTGGGTGTTTGCTAATTGCCACTGGATGCCAGGAGATTCTCAATTACTGGGTGGGAGGTGCTGGGAGGTGTAGGGGCCCAAAGGCCTAGAGTGGAAGCCAGGAAGGGGACCTGGGACAGCCTAAAGGACAGAAAAAGGAGGGGAAGGCAAAAGAAGAAAGGAGGCTGATAGAAACAAAATTTTACGAGCAGTGATATAGAGATTGGGTGGGTGGAGGTCTGAGATCGCCTTTTTGTTCCTGCCTTTTGTCATCTTTTGCAGTGACGGTTGATGGGCAGGGTGCAGGTCAACAAGGCTCTGAGGAGAGTGTGAGGGCAGCCTAGGCTCACTAATGCTCCTGCTGTGAGGTTCAATGCGGTTTCTGCCTCCTTCAGGAGAGGAGGCCAAGCTGCAGTTCAAGAAGGACCCCAAGATGATGCATGCTGACCGAAGTTGTGCAAGGCTCTCTCGATGGTAGATTGACTCCCCAAGGCTCCTGCTGCCCACTGCAGCCATCACATCTCCCTAGCAGTCTTCAGGGCAAAAAGAAGCAGTTGGACTCAGCGGAACACCTTTTTTGTTTTTTTAAGTTATCTTTTTATTATTTGAAGACATTTTCTATTTTTCTCAAAAATGCTATTGGAATATTCAAGGTCTTTTCTGAGTCTTCTGGGTCTGTTCTACATCACTATCCCTGAAATTTTGTTTCTATCGGCCTCCACTCTTCCTTTTCCTTCCCCTCCTTTCTCTTTTCTTTAGGTTGTCCCGGGTCCCCTTCCTGGCCTCCACTCTAGGCCTTTGGGCCCCTACACCTCCCAGCACCTCCCACCCAGTACTGTGCCATAGTAACTGAGAATCTCCTGGCATCCAGCTTGTGCCAAAGAATCACCAGCAAGTGGCAATTAGCAAACACCCACTGCCTGCACATTTTAGTCTAATCATTTCCACACTGTGAGGCAAAAATATTATGCTTTCAGCCAACTCATTTCTATGATGTAAACATATTGCAGTGCTTAGTCAGCTTGAACTGGATTCTAGATCACGTGATGAAATTAGAACACTCTCCCTACTTAAAAAGAATCCTTTGCAGACTCATGTGGTCATTGTACTGTCTCTACGCCTGGATGTTGGATGACACTGCACACCAGTGTGGAGGGCGACCCCTCAAATGACTGAGTTCCCTGAGCATCAGTGTGTAAAATATGTACATTTTCAAATATATAGTATATATATATATATATATATATATATAATCTCATAATATATATCATATTTCTCTATTGTTATACATTGCTTATAATCATTTGTCTAAAAGCCAGAGCCTATCAATACAAAGAGAGTTTTTCTTTTTTTTATAGTCCCCATAGTTCCCTCATAACTGACTCATACCAGAAGCAATAGTGTCGTAGCTTTTGCTTATCTACAAAGTTGAAATGATTTCTTACAGGTAGAAGATCTTATGCTTCTTTTGTACATAGCCTATGAAGAATTGCTTTCCTTTCTAGGACTCAGTTTCCCTACTTATCAGAAAGAATTGACAGTGTCAGTGTCCAGCTGGCAGGACTGCAGGAAATCACTGAACATCAGAGGTAGTAGATGTGATGCGCTGACTCCAGCTGACTTCTACTTACTGGGCACTCAATAAAAGGGGACAGCAGTGGTGTGATGATACTAATGACAATGGTGACATGAGCAGAAACACTAACAATGGTGAAGAGGAGCATAAACAGGAGAGAAAGTGGGGGAGATAAAGGGAGCAGAGAAGGAAAGCGTGCCTGCTTCCTAGCGTTACAGTGACAAATTATCGCAAGCTGCAGTGGTCAAAAGTTTGGGCTCACTTTTCTTTCTTTCTTTCTTTCTTTCTTTCTTTCTTTCTTTCTTTCTTTCTAGTGTTTGTTTTGAGACAAAGTCTTACTAAGAATTCAGGCTGGCCTTTGTAGCTCAGGGGGCCTCAAATTCCCAGCAATCCTCCTGCCCCAGACTCCTCAGTGCTGGAACTACAGGTGTGTGTCACCACGCCTATAGTTTTGCTTCCAGTCTTTCAGGATCTAAATCAGGGTCACCAGGACTGTGCTCTCCTTGAGGACCTAAGGCGCCACCCACTCCCTTTCCTGCCCACATCCCTCTGTCATGGTTTTCTTCCTCCCCATTTGACAACAGCAGTGTCTTGCTAGTGCTTCAGAGTCTCTTCCTCTTCTTCCACTTCACCTTTCTTTCTGACTGACCTGTCCTTCTTTTCAAAAGGTCCATGGTTTTTGTAGTAATTATCCCGCAACTTACCTATATTAAGTTTCACGATCGTAATTCCTCCCATTCTCATTTTGCCATATAGGATAACACATTCACAATTTCCTCCGATGAGGAGATAGACATCTTTTGTGACTATTATTCTGTATAGGCAGAGGGAAAGGAACATGTCCATCATAACAGGAATTATTCATATATCTTGACATAAGATTCGTAACAATTTGGCCTTTTTTAAGAAAAAAAAAATAATTATGTCAACTCAATTATGTTTCTCTGGAGGCTAAACATATTTAAAGCAAAGAAGTTTATTTATCTCATAGTTCAGGTCAACAGCATGGCATGGAAATCTGCTAGGCTCTCTTGAGGATTTCATGGCAGAGTACATCACACAGCAAGAGAGGTGACATGGCAAAAGGGCAAGTGAGGAAACTGCAGTCACTGTACAGCAACCCAGTCATGTGAAAACTATTTAGTACCAGGAAACCTACTGCCTCCCAAAAGACATCCTTGTTCCAGTGGTGAGGGTGGAGTCCCACTACACGGGCATCGAGGCCTAGCACCACCAATCTCCTGTTCAGAGGTGCAACGACAGAATAAAACACAAACTATGCATGTTAGCTACAGAGAAAACTGTGATGGTCAAAGCCCAACAACAGGCTAAGACCCTGAGGCACAGTGCCTTTGTCTCTTATGAGTGGAGGATGGGCTGGTGGTCTCCAGAAAACGGTGAGGGTGAACAGCTGATGTGGTCAAGGTTTGAGAACTGAGGAATGATGCATTTTGGGGAAACCACATAGGAACAGATCATGGTTGACTGACAGCCTGATTGCCTGTTAGCTGGATTACTGAGGTAGAGAGATTTTGTACGAGGCACAGCCTCAGCTGCCCTGTTATCTTACGTTGAGGCTTCACATGTTGTTTGTGGGCCTTGGCCCAGGGCAGTGGCCTAAAGATTAATCTGTCCCTGATCTAGCACCGCCCTTGCCATAAGCCATGTAGGCCTAGGACAGGATCTCAATTTATTTTTATGTCAGTTTATTAATGTTAGTTATTGCCTGCCTATACTTCATCAAGCTGGTCCTCAGCACTGCTAGCAAGTTACCTTCTCCGGGGCCCTACCTTCATGGCTTCTCCAATCTTGACACCAGCACACTGAGGGACACTGGGGCATAGACCATATCCAAACCAGAGTGTGCAGTCACCTCGCAGCTGTGGAAAGAGCAGTGACTTTAGTTTCATCTCTGTAACCTTGAGCAAGGATGGAATAATTTTAGGTGTCTGACTGTTGCATCTACAAGATAAAAAAAAAATCAGGCCAACAATGTAAAAATGTTATTTCTCATGAAAAAAAAATTCTATCATTTGGGTAGAATAAACTCAACAGAAAGAATCTCCTAAATCCTACCATGATTAGAGTACCATAAAAAAAAATTCCTCTGGAGTGACATAGTTTCACCAAAACTAAATACAAATGCAGTGCTGCACCTTATGGTCCCTGACTCATGTGGAGATCTGTAATGAAAATGAAGCTCTGGCTTATTTTTAATAGATTAGAATTGCATGGAAAGAGAAGCCTGCATTGTCACTCTCTCAGCATGTAATTCTCCTGCTGAGGGCAGTCCCCTCTTTAAAAGAGAAGAAAAGTTAAACAAAGAACCTGAGAAGCGAGAGCCATTCTATGCATAAATCTATTACTTCCAGGTACAGAAATATGTTAGCACCTGTAAAAATATGAACACTACCCAGTTAAGCAGTTCCTACTTTTAAAAGTGACACACACGGAAAACAGATTTTTTTTATTTTTACCCATTCTTTTTTTCCATTATCTTAGATGTTTCCATATTTTTTTTGATAGAGGGTCCCAATGTACGGTGGTACAGAGTTGATTGGTTTACAACTGAGCGACTACTGTTTTTCAGCCCACTGGGTTTCTTTATGAAGTTTTTAAAACAGTAGCATTTCTCATCCATTAATTCATAGTAATTTCTTCACAAATGTACGCCTCTTTAATATCAGGAGAATTTAATCCATCTTCAAAAATTGCGTGTAACAGAAAACACTTTCTTTTTTTTTGTTGTTGTTGTTGTCTTTTTGAGACAGGGTCTCGCTATGCAGTTGAGGCTGGTCCTGAGCTCACTTTTGTAGCCCAGGCTGGTCTCGAACTCGCACCAATCCTCCTGCCTCAGCCTCCCGAGTGCTGGGATTACAGGCGTGAGCCACCACGCCCGGCTTCAGAAAACACTTTCATCCCTCTGCTCTTCATGCCCCCTGCCAGCCCAGACGGTGGAAGCGTGGAGATGACTGCTATGCAGACTTTCTTCTTAGTAATCCCAAAGTCAGGTAGGAAGAAGCACAGGTAAAAATACGTTAGTAAAATAGTATATTATTTTATCTATAATAATCTGTTATAATGCAAGAGGTCATTATAATAACATCTATACATGCAAGATAGCCCAAGGAATAGAGACAAGAAATGGAAATTTTGTCAGGAGGCTTTACAAAAGTAGTTCTACATGGCCTGGGATTTTATCTGTCCGGATACACAAAGTAAGGAAGAGAATTTTTATGCAAAATTAATAGTATGTGAGAAAGGAAAAAAGAATCAAACACGTATTTTTTTAATCTTTCCCCATGAAATATCAATACACACAAATCTACTTATTTAATTTTTTTGATGTTAGTAAAATGTTCTCTTCTGTAATATAAATGCACAATTTGCTACAATTAAAAGCTATATCTACTGGGAATTATTCCAAAAAGAGAAACTGGGATTTAGGAAATGATAAAATACACTGTGGAAGAATAGAAATTTTACGTTATAACCTTAAGGTATATAGAAGAAATTTTTTAAAAATATATTGGCACTTACCTCCCCTGTGGCTAATGAACTAAGGAAAGCTGTGTAAAGCAGGCTGAGGATAATGAAGGAACAATTGACATTTGGAGATACATGAAAGCAACTCCAGAATCATAACATATGAAACTCTTCATCAACTAGGAAGAAGTCTAGCCTCTGAGGAAAAAAATATATGCTTTAAGATGTGTACTAGTAGCAAAATAAAATGTATAAGGATCTCTCTTAAGCTATTAAGAAGTTTCAACTTTATAATGAAGCAAGAATAAGTGGAGCCATCCCTGTCACTATTTATTATACTTATATCACTTACAACATTTTTATTTAGACTTTTTTCTCTATAGGAATGAATACTATTGGAAAAGGGGATTCAACCTGGGCACAATAGCACTCTGGAAGCTGAGGCAGGAGGACTGTAAATTCAAAGCCAGTCTGGGCTATTTAGTGAGATTCTGTATGGAGAGTAGGTGAGAGAGAGGAAGAGAGAGAAAGACAAAGACAGAGACAGAGACAGAGACAGAGGCAGAGGCAGAGACAGAGATAGAGACAGAGAGAATGTGCTTTTAGTTATTTTCTTTCTTGTAAAGGAAACTACTAGGTTCTTTTTCTCTTCTTAAATACATACAAAACCATACTCCCTAATACTTGCTGTCCCTTCTTAACTCTGATTTAGGCAGTACATATGAGGATTCCTTGCAGTCTCAGAGAGAACATCTTCCTATACTTTTATTTTGTTTTGTTTCTTTTATTTTTCCTATACTTTTGGATTTACAGTAATGTTCAAGAATGACAAATAAAATTCAAAGAATATTCTGGAAGAGTTTAAGACCTAGACCACTTGCTCATTGTTGGTTTCACATTGCCAGACTTTTTTGTAATGGGTTCTCATGACATCTCTGAGGTGCACTGGCCAAAAAATGAAACCAGGAGGCCCCAAGTGAAGCTCATCCTCAGGGCTGGGTAGCCATAATTCAACACAGGTGCATAGAATCTAGAGAAGAGCTAGCTTTGCATAGCATGGAATTAATGGAGTTTTTCTAATATAACAATCATGACTGTATCTGAAGGAACATTTTTCAAAAAGTAGTCATGCCAGGAGCTCAAGGGTTAAGTCCCCACTGCAGTGTCTGCCCAGATATAAGGACCTTAGATCTAACAAACACAGGGCAGGGGGGTGTATAGAGGCAGTATTCAGTGAGATTACCCAGTGACTTTCCTCCTGTGTCTCAACTGTGACCTAAATAAAGAATTTTAAGTAATTTAAATGATACCCACCCAGGTATCATTCACTTCAACTATAACTTCATTTAAGGTTACACATTTGTGATTTTCCTTCTGTTCACTGGTCCTGCACCTTTGTTCCTCAACCTGCATCCTGTTTATCCCAACTGAAGTAGCTGCACTTGCCCTCTTCCCTGTCTCAGCCTTATCACAAAATTAGGGCTAAAAAGAATAGCAGTGGTATGCTGCCAGTGGCTTGCAAACTCCAAGCAGTGGGTAGAGTCATTTGTAAAATTTTCACTTGTCACATGTAGTACTTTGTACCCTGCCAAGGCTTGGCTTCCCTTCGGGCGGAGCTGACAGGTTATGGGCTCTGCACAGTGATCATTCCAACTCCTGGTGGAGAGTGACCCCAAGCCACGCAGCCCCACCACATTGCAGACAGCAAGCTGAGAGGTGAAACTGCCCACGGAGGGGAGCGCACTCAGCTCAGGAGCTCTGACGGCAGCCCAGTGTCACCAGCCCACGGCCAATGCCCCTCTCCATCCCCAGTCGCTCGCCTAAGTATTTCATAGCAACCATGGCTAAAACCATAAACAGAAGTATGATTAAGTAGATATTTAAAAGAATTTATTAGATATGACCAAGTAACTCCCTGATTTATTCCGCACTTGAAAACCATAGACGGCTGGCGAGATAGCTCTGCAGTCTAAAGCACCTGCTTAGGCAAACTTAGGCAAGTGCAGGGAACCGTGGTTCCATCCCTGGCACCACGTGCCAAGGCTGCCACACACACAAATATAAATAGATAAATACACAACCATGGGACAAATGAGTATTCATCCATGCTTCTTCTAAGTTATGTGGTTTCTTATAGAATAGCAATAGTTTCCTATTTAACTATCAAAATAAAGACTGAACTCAAAGCTGGGAAAATATTCATTTCAAATGCAGTTCTTAAATATAAAGCATAATTTTAACCAAAAAGTGTTTGGAATTGAATGAATGCATCAACGCCAATATTGCATATATATCACATGTCATTTTATCATCTCAGTTGAATTCATCCTAAGACAAAAAGATACACTACCTGGTTTTGATGGTCATGTACGTCTGGATACTTTTATGATAGCATTTTCATAACGCACAAGAATGAGCTAATAATCCATTTGCCTTAGAAGGAGAGGATGAATAGCTGCCTATGTGATGTGAGTTGACAGGGCTCTGGACTAGCCCCACTATCAGTAGGAGCAGGATGGAAGTAATTCTACACTGCGAGATCTGCTGTGTTGGGTCACTGCATGAATTCTTCACCTGATTTATGGATCTGCTTTTTAATTACCATGCTCAATTCTTGGAAAGACAAACTATTTTGTCTTTTTTATGTTATGCAGTGGTTCTCAACCTTTCTAATGCCGTGACCCCATAATACAGTTCCTCATGTTGTGGTGACTCCAAACCAAAAAATAATTTTGGTGCCTACCCCAAAACTGTAATTCTGCTACAGTTATGATTTAGAATAGCTTTAGGTGACCCCTGTGTTTGGTCATTAGACCCCTGCAGGTTGAGAACCGCTGATCTAGAGTAAAAATTACATGCTGACCTTTTCTTTTCTTTTTTTTTTTTTTTTTTTTTTTTTTTTTTTTTTTTTTTTTTTTTTTTTTTTTTTTGTATGTGTGTGCTAATATTCTGAGGAGCCATTGAGCAAAGTTAATCAAACTAGCCTTACTTTTTTTCTAGACTGTTTCATGTTCTTGCTGGTGCCTTTCTTTCTCACTAACCAAGAATATTTTCTAGGTTAAGATCCATGCTCATAAAAGTTAGCAATTGATGCTATATTAGTTGTATACACAATAGGCACACACAACTTTAGATACTTCTATCCGAAAGGATGCTATTTTCACAATTGGATCAATGCTTAGTAACATAAAATCTGCTCTAGTAAACATGAAAAAGAATAAATAGACTAAGGGCATTATATCATTTTAGACTAACAAAAATGTATTTCATAATGTACTAACAAACACGTAATTCTATTTATTAATAGGAAAAATATCAAATGAGTTCAATGTATAGTCTCTTCTGAGAGAAAAAAAATAGCCACCTTTTTGAAATGACTTTTTGCTTCAAAGAACCAGAGGAAAAGATAATTTCAAAAATAACAGTGTAATGAGATCAGTGTTGCCCTTAAAACTCGGCAAAATAACAACACAATTTTAAAAGCACAGCCTGAAGCCACAGAGTTGTAATTCCAGGTACTTAGGAGGCTGAAGCAAGAAGATCTCAAGTTTAAGGCCAGCCCAAAAAATTAGTTAGACCGTGTTTCAAAATAAAATGGCAAAAAGGGCTGGAAATGTAGCTCATTGTTAGGATGTGTGCCTAGCAGATATGAGGCTGTGTGTCACTTCCTAGTATCAAAAAAAAAAGTGTTTAGAGGGCTCCGCATAAACAAATGTACTAAAGAGCACATAGACATCTTGCTCACACAAAATTCAATACGCATTGCAACTCATAAGCAGTGATGCGCTGAAGTGCTGAAGTCTTCTGAGGAGGTCAGAAGGAAACTGCTATGAAGTGTATGCTGATTCTCAAAGTGAAACTGCTCCTTGCTATGCCCACATCCAAGTGCCAATGGGAGGTCTCAATACCAGTGCTGGAAAAGACATCACTAATGGGGCTGGCTTTAGCACATTCATGACCCTAACCACCTTGTCCTGTGACTAAAACCCATTACTGCAGGTTGGAGTTCACAAAGGGAATAATTTAATGCAGGATACATAATTCATAAGATTATTTCTTTTTTTTTTTTTTTTTTGTCTTTTTGAGACAGGGTCTCGCTATGCAGTTGAGGCTGGTCCTGAGCTCACTTTTGTAGCCCAGGCTGGTCTCGAACTCGCACCAATCCTCCTGCCTCAGCCTCCCGAGTGCTGGGATTATAGGCGTGAGCCACCACATCCGGCTTAAGATTATTTCTTAAGAGTCACCTGAAGAGTCACATGCAGAGAGTATGCAGGAAATCTGTCCACACACTAAAGACTTGACAAATCCAGCTGAGGGCCTGTATTCCATAGCAATGTCCTGAATGAGTCAAAATGAAAACCTAGAGCCCCTAACAATGCCCTCCACAAGTCCAACTGGAGGCCTAGAGCCCATGACAGAGTCTCATGCAGGTTGTTTTATGGATCTGTGCTGGGAAGGCCCAAAGGTCAGTGGTGGAAGCTAGAAAGCCTGTACCAGAGGGATGAAGGTTCTGTGATCATACACTGAGTGACCTGCACTGGAACCAGAACACAATGCTCAAAGCTAGAACCACTGCTCCCCAGAAAGGTCCTACAGTCATCCTCAGAGACAACATGACCCTTTGGTCCTGCAACGATGAGAACAGCCAAGTCCCTACCACGATGGCCAGAGTGACAAACTTCTCCAGGATACTGAACAGTGCACCAAATCCCGTCCAGGGCCAGGAAATGATGCTCAAGGTGTAAAACAAAGCTTCCCCAAAGTGAACTGAAGTTAGTCTCAGCAACAGCCGGTCCCAGGCTCTTCCAACAAAGAGAACAACCAAGTTCTCTGAGAAAGACAAGATAAGCTCCTCCAAGAGAGCCATCAGCTCCCTAACAACTTCTCTTCTTCCTCTCTAATTCTTTTTTTTATGTTGTTGACAACTCCTCAAGTAGGCTTCCCACATCCAGCACCATGCTGGTTCAGTTCAGCTGGGTGTTACAAGCTCAACACCAGCTGTCAATCCATTGCACCAGGCTGCATGTCTTGCCCTCTACTAGAAAAGGCTGACTGCATCTAACTGCTAGGAAGTTTCCACCGCTGACTTTCTGACAGTGTCAGTGCTTTGGAGTGCAGGGAGCATCTGACAGGTGGAAACATTTAGGTCAGGGAAAGAACAGGTTAATTTATGAAATCTTTCCTTTCCAGCAACTTGAATGAAATAGATTCTTGCATAAAGAAATTTCATAATTCTAGCAAAAGAAATGTAGCAATTTTTCAGAAAAAAAAATAATATTATGGGTTAAATTAATAATTATGAATTATATATATTTTATTTTATTTTATCACTAATCTAAATATCACTACCTTATCAACAACAGAACATTCAAGTAAGCATAAGAATAAATTATCTTTGATAGTTTGCCAAATTTTAGTCATGTTAATAATGCAGTTTTTCAGTTTGACTTCATTTTGTTCTATTGCATTATATTTGCTAAGGTAGAAAACTAGAACTTCCTACCTTGGCAAACATTATTATTCAATAAATTAATAATTTATGCCTTTATTCTTTAGATACTATATATAGTTGACTATTATTCATGAAATCACTGTTTAATATTATAAATTCAATATTATATTTGCTTTGCAGAAGAACCCCAAATTAATCTTTCGGAATTTTTTAAATTTTAAGTATTATAAAAATATGTGTTTGTAAATTTGAACTTGAACTTTTAAGACAAATTTCAGTTTTCACCCACAATTAATTAGTGTTTCCTGACTACAAGTGAGCTCATTTATGCATTTTTACTGACAGAATTTTTAAAATTTCTCTTTATTTTCTAAGAGAACAGAAAACATTTTAAAAATTAGAAATGATGTAGAATTTGACTAAACATTATACGAATTAAGGAACAGTTGTTATATTGCACAATGTTCTTTTCAAATTAGTTGTTTAGATTACCAGATCTAAGTACGCACAATTGATTTTTAAAAGATGTAAGAAATTAAAAAGAAGAAAAACAGTTAGGCATTCACTGCTCCTTTCAGACCCGCAGAAAACAGCAGCACAATTCTCCGGGCTCTCCAGCATGCACACCTAAATACATCTTTTTCCTTCTTTCTTCCTTTTGTCCTTCTCCTCATCCCCGTCATTCCTTCCCTTTGAGCACGTTCTTGTCCTTTCCCAGTGTCTATTGCACCTTTCGGATTTTAGTCAGTCTTCCAGGTTCTTACACTAAAGAGACAATAAGACATTTGCACATGTGCGTCTGATTTATTTCACTTATGAGTGCAATCTCTAGCTGCATCCATTGACCTTGATAGCATTTAATGACTGGAACCAAATTAATTAACTTCGAAGACAGTCATAACACATATTCTTTGAAATTTTCTGAATTCTCAACTCTTCTCTGGAGTAACTTTTCACCTCAAAACCAAGGATGTACTTAATTGGAAACTATGTGGAAATCTTGGTTTTGCTTTATAACTCAAATCAAGTAAACCTAAAGTCTTAAATAATTGAATGTGGAAAATAAGAATAGAATACAGTGCCTATCTGTACTGGCGATTTTGGTGGTTTATGAAATAACATATTGCAGCATCAAGCATGACCTGGACTATCTATTTTTTTTTTATATTTTATTTATTTTTATGGTAGGATCAGCCTGCCCTGGGGGTGGGGCTGGCACAGATATGGTGCCAGGGATCGAACTGTGGTCCCTGCGGTTGCCTAAGCTTTCCTAAGCAGGCACTCTAGACTGCTGAACCATCTCACAGGCCCCAAATTATTTATTTATTTATTCACTTAGCACAGGGTCTGCCTATACAGCTCTGACTCCTAATGATCCTTCTGTCTCAGCTTCCTCAGTGCTGAGATTATAGGTATGCACCACCATGCCTGGTTTTGGTGGCCAGCATGATATGCTCAGGGTTCAGGGGCCAGCATGGCATGCAATATAGGTGATCAAACCTGGGTCCTTGTGCTTTCTAGGCAGGCACTTAGACCACTTAGCTATCCCCCCAGCCATGGTCTGGACTTTCATTAAAATTTTTTGCTTTCCTCTCCCACAAGACAACTTTAATGGTAATCACATAGCACATCTTTATAGGCTGATGTTACTATTTAATTAAATTTTGATGGATAGGAGACAGGAAACAGGCCTCCACTTACTTTGAAATCTCTAAGCCTAAAATTTGATATCTGGTACATATCCAGCACTGGACTATAGCTTAAATATAAATCTACCTGCTATCTTTATAGTGCAGAAACTTGAAACAGCAATCATGGGGGAGGCAGCAGAACTACTTACATGGGGATGGGATGGCATGGGATGGGATGGGATGGGATGGCAGAGGATGGCATGGAATGGCATGGGATGGGATGGGATGGCATGGGATTGATCTAACACAGAACAGCAAGTCTTATTTAAAAACAATCCTAATTCTACATCTCACAGTCTATCATCACAATGGAATTGCTTCGGAATTTTTTTGTTTGGCTTTTATATGAAATACTTCTGAGATATATATATATATATATATATATATATATATATATATATATATATATATATATGGGGGGGAATACAGAAACCTAAAGCAAACAAGTATTTTTTCAAATGCTTCACCAAAATTCCCTGTAGGTGTATGGGTACTTGCATTTGATTAAAAATAGCTCATCATACAGAACTTCCATGGTAGGTATCACTGAAATTTAAGAGAAACAGATATTATGCTTTAGAAGTCACAGTATCTTCTAGTATCTCAGAGCGAGTGCACTTCCTGCAGTTGGCACTTTGTGTCGCTGCACTGAAGCCATCTGTAGTGCTCTACTCTTCCAGAGTCATAAAAGGAAGCTACGAGAAAGCGCTCTTCATCCCCAGCCATCACTCTCATCTCAACCCATACAGAAATGCAGATTAAACATGAAGATGAAAAGGGCAAGGTATCTGCCAGGTTCTGGAGAATTGCAAAAGTGAAGGAGAAAGTGACAAAGTAAATGACGTGATCGCCTGGTTTTGTCTTGGTGAGGAAGAGCTGGGTGGGTGGGAGACAGATGGTTCATTAGACACATAAGAAAGAGAAAAAGTCAGATGTATTTAAAATCAGTTCCTTGGAACCCTTGTATTAATCTGTGCTTGATTCTGTGTTATTGAAGTTGTAAATATTGAAGTTTATAAACTATTTAAGGGAAATCCTTGAGAGATAATCCTTAGTATGTTTTACACCATGCACAGCAAAAGTTTGACCAAATAGGGGCCCATTAATGTCACTGGGAGCAGAAGTGTCCCACAACAGGTGCGGGTGGAAAGCTGAGAGCAGAGCTGTGTCCTTCTGGGTGCACACGGTGCCAGCCATCTGGACTGTGGCTATCCTGCACACACATCATGACGGCCAGGTTAGGGACCACGCACAACACTCCCCTGGCCACAGGCTAGATTTAAGAAATTATATGGTGTGTGTGTGTGTGTGTGTGTGTGTGTGTGTGTGTGTGGTGGCTGTGTGTCTGTCTGTCTGTGTCTGTCTGTCTGTCTCTCTCATCTTTAGACACTGGAATTTTAGATTTTTTTCCATCTTATAAAACTGCGTGTTGTGTAACTTCTCAGTTTCCATAACGATGTACAGCAATTCCCACAGTACCCTTCTTCCATGTCTACACAGATAGCATACTTTTCACGGTCCATTCATTCTCCATCATCTGAGCGATGCAGGAGAACAGCACTCACCTAGTCCCACCCCAGCAGACCAGTGTGCCCCACCTGTACAGGGGCCAGGGCTTCCAGTTTGCAGAGGGCATCACTAGCTAGGGGTATTCACAACTCCTTCATTCCCAAAGCTTTCCTGTTTCAATGAATAAATTGTTCCCTTAGCATCAGTCGAAAACAAGGGAAAGTCCTTCAAAGAATTCACCTCTAAAGGCTCTTCCAGCCCCCTTGCCATAAAGACTCAGTAATGCACTAGCTCACTGATCTGATGCTGTAGCCCTGAAAGTCTCAAAGATGTCTCTAGGCCAGCTTCATTAGTTGTGACACAGAGGAACAGGGGGGCACCAGCTGGCTGGCATGGTTTTAGCAGGTCACTTGATTCTGAAGTACCTCTTATTATCCCATATTTACTCTGATATTTTTGTATTGTTTTTGTTAGGTGACGATGTCTCAGGCACCATTCCATAAAATTTTAGAATGCCATAACATATTAATAGCTGTTCTTTGAAAGTTCTTTATTAAGTTTTAGAAACTCCACCGTAAACAGATTTTTAAAACGCATACTTATTAAATACTTTAACACTTTTAGAAAGGTAAGTTACATGGAATGTTTTCAAATTGACTTGACCTTAGAGCACAGTGTGAAAAGAAGGGGGACAGACTTAGGTTTAGACTTGGGTAAAGTGACTTGAGGAGTGTTTTGCACATTAAAGGAATTAACAAACTTCAATTTCCCGACCACACGCTAACTTAGCGATAAGTGACCAACAGCCAACCGCTAGATTCAGTAACAGCATTCTGAATGAAAGTAGCAAAGCATGTCCTAAGCATATACCTCAGAAATCTTATGACAGAGTGGGCTCTTGTGCATGTACTACACGAAGCATGACTGCTCAGTTTTCTCCTCCAAAGAATGCGCCTCGCAACTTATTCCGTTGAAGGGAACTGATGCGTGCAGAAGAGCGCCTGGTTGAAAGGACAGGGAGGCAAATCCTGCTGCAATATCTCCATTTCTGCAAAGGAAGCAGGCTCAGGACCAGAATAATTTATTTGTACATAGGAGCATGGTGTAGGCATCTGTGCTATGACACGCTTGCACGGCACACCTCGAAGAGGCCTCTGTTTATGGTACTTACCACACCACTATAGTTGTTCATTGTCCTAGTTGCCATTTCCCACAAATCTGGGACAGATTACAGTTGTTATGGTCTATGTCAAGTTGTACCCCCAAAGCCTCATGTCGTCATTGAGCAGGGACTTCTATAGATGCAGACTTGATCCATGATCCCCGGGATTATGTGTTTTAGTACTGATGGGATTATCAGTCTGAGTAGGACTGGGAAAATGGGTGTGGTCTAGGGTGGATATCCTAAGGTAGAGAGCCTGGTAGGAAAATAGAGACAGAGTGACAGACTAGTACCGTTGCTCTGCTGCCGTGTTTGGTTGGCTGCCTCTGTAACCATTTTGTTGCTGTTCTGCCACCATGAACTGCTTCTCTCTGCCATGTGCCACTCAGCCTTGGATCCAGCTGAGAATGAACTGAAACCTCCAGTAACTGTAAGCTAATAAATCTTTCCTTCCTTCATTTTGAGTGTCAGGTATTTGTCCCAGCAACAAGTAAAAAGTAAGTAAGACAACAGTTTTTTAATTTAATTTTTCCAACTCCCTCAAACCCACAAATGATGTCTCCCACAAAAGCCGTATGTCATGTAGATATGCCAAGTATCTCATGAGAATTTTTAGGACAAATAAGATCACTAGTCCTTTCTGAATATTGTTCGTTCACTTGTACTTATTTTTTAAAAAGAATAATCCTGTTGGACCACCAGATAGCTTAGCAGATTAAAGCTCCTGCTTGGGCAGACTCAGGGGAAGGGGCTGAATCCCCAGCCTGCTGTACTGGCCCCACCCCTGGAGCTTGCTGAGTTGGGACTGAGACTGGGTGTGGTAGTGCACACCTGTAATCCCAGTGCATGGGAGGCTGAAATAGGAGGATCACTATGAGCCTGACCTGTGTAGCGAGATCCTGTAAACGCTGTACTGAACTAAAAAAAATAAAAAATAGAAACGATGATGACATTAACTTTTAATTAGTATACGACTAAGATATTTAAGCCATTTCTATTGATCTGGTACAGAAAATTTATCTCATAAATATTCATCACATTGAATTCTTACTCAGGTTCTTTGCACTGCTAAACCATAGAAGGGGGAATTTGGCATTTCAGTGACTAAATTTCGTTTAGGTCCAAAAAAGTTATCTTTTTCTAAGATAGCCATTACAGCTCTAAGGCGAAGAGAACTTTTTGTAAAGTCACATGTGTCTGTAGTTTTTAAACTTTATTTTTCCATCAAATAATATAATCCATCACCTCTGTAGTAAATTAGAAATCTTCATATTCATATTTGTAAAAAAATTTCCCTATCCCATCTTGGACTTTTTTACAATATATTATTTCTCTTTTCATCACTTATTAAGTTTAACTAACCAAACTTAAATGTTCTAATGACCACCTTACCTTACTTTTAGAATGAAAATAGATATAAATATGCATATAAATAAACAAAAGAATAAGTAAATATCCTTATGTATTTTCCTTATTGAAATATTTTCTAAGTAATTATATAGCTACCTATATATTCTCATTCAAGAAATAGTATATGATAGAATCTTTTAAGTTCTTCTCTAAAAGTCCATAAAAGTATAATAACAAGCATTGTGAGAAATCCAAATAAGAAGTATATAACCATTTGTAGCTTATTCCAGATATTTTATCAGAAAAAAAAAAAAATCATCGCTTGCCTATGTTCAGCTTAGCTTGAAAGGATTATTTTCAGCTTTGACTTTTGAGCTTTATAATATTTCCTTTTTAATTTTCTCCTTTCTTAAGATAATAATAGTAATCATCATAAGAGTAGGATGAGTTTTAGTATTTTTGATGTACTAACTGCATTGTATGCATCACCACTCTTAAAACAAGACCATAGCTGCCATTATTTATTTTATAGATAAGGAAAATGAAGGCATGAAGATTTTAGTAACTTTCCCATAGTCATCCAAATTGAAGGGTGTAGGACCATATTTGAATCATCTGACTCCAACACATATAACCATAACACTCACAAATATTTTCCTGTTTATTCAAATATCAAATTTATAGTCTTGAAACAGTCTTTTAAAGAAGAATTTACTAAGTTTAACTTTTGCTATTTTGATGATAGAATTCTTGTCTTCTAAAAAATCAATAAAACCATTCAATATCTATAAATTATATGGGGACATTTGTTTTAATTTTCAAAATCTTTTCACCAAACAGATATACTGAAGTCACATTTCTCTTCTCCAGTAAAAATACTGTTAAATTGAAAAATTACCCTGCCATAAAAGATTTAGAATAAAATGGCTCATAGGAACTTTATTAACACCTTGCTGAATTGATTGTTAACAAGATATTTTTTCATCTATCTGAGAACAAGTTCATTTTTCCATTTCATAATTAATGTTAGCTATGGGTTGAATTTCTTCTGCTTGGTGAAGGAGTTAAATTAACAAGTTAGAGTCCCAGAATTTGGCAGTAGACAGACACAATGTCAGGTTTACACGCTAGGTCCATTAATTTTATTTTAAAAGGAGAGCAGAGGAGCACTGTGATCTGGACAACTCATGCCAATACAGCTAATCCAGCAAAATAAAATGCATCCACATGAAAATAAAACCCTCTATAACCAAAAGATACTACTTGAAATTCTCAAAGCTGCTATCAGACTAAAGTGCCTCAACTCTTGACCTTCTGCAACTCTGAGTGGATACTAAACTCTATGTTTATGATTCCTAGTCTATTTTTACAATTGGAATATTATGGCTGCCAATATAAGATTTATGTAACTTTCAGACTTGGGAATGAAAGAGCAGAAATCCAATCTATCAGAAAATTAATGTCTAATAATTCTTTAATTCAGTTTTAATGATGCAGCAATATTATTCAGGACATAGTTACCTTTACTGATGTTCTGATCAATACTTTTTTTATGGTTCTAGATTTTGAAGTGGAGTGACAAAAGGAGGACAGGAGATGGATAGGGAGTTATTCCATGTCAGAAGACCAGAGAAAAAGTAATTTACAATGAAGAGAAATGTGTTTCTCACAGTTCTAGAAGCTGAGTGGCCTAACCTTGGGGGACTGCCATCTGATTAAGGTGTTCTTACTGCATCGTCCCATGATCAAAGGAAGAATGATAAAGAAAGAGTAAGAGAGCATGAGAGGGAGGATACCAAGCTTTTCCTTTTACAATGACCCACTCCCACTACAACAGAATGAGTTCATTCACAAAAGCAGCACACCGCATCTCGAAGGTTCTTTAGGCTCCACCTTCCAACAGTGCTCCTCTGGAACGGAGCTGGCAACACATGAACTTTGGGGAATAGAGTCATACTATCACAATATCAATACATGAAATCTAACACAGAGTGTTCAAAACATTCAGAGCCACTTGACTCCCCAAATCAGCATTCTTTATCACATTCTGTTGTTCATTTTATGAATACTTTCCTAGCCCTTTATCCATAGAGTAGAGAGCTCTAAAAAGTGGGGTTATTTGGGAAACATAGTGTGAGTCAAATGTTCAAATAGCAGTTTTCTCTTCAAAATGTTATGATATGGATAATTATATAGCAATAAACTTGAAGATGCTTTCCCACATGCCGCAAAAGAAATCCATAATAAATTTTTTCCATAAATTCCATGTCATTCAGATTCAACTTTTCTTTCCATTCTCCCAGTCATGGCTCTCACGCTAGCAGACTCTCATGTGAGAATTAGGTCAAAAGCTAGCTCGAGCCAAGAACTGAGGAGATGAAAGTCCTTGAAGACATCTTCATTGCTGCACTCCATTCACTCCTGAGTGAGGAGGGTGAATCACAGTGGGACGTTACTGGCCTGGCACACGCCCTGGGTTCAAGCTGCACACTGAAAAAAAACAAGAAAGAAAAAAAAGAAGGAAGGCAGGAAGGAAGGAAAGAAGGAGGAGGAAGAGGAAGAAGAAGAAGGAGGATGAGGAGGAAGGAGGAAGAGGAGGAGGAATGGAAGAAGGGAGGAAAGAAGGAGAGATGAGGAAGAGAAGGATGAAGGGAAAGGAAAGAAGGAGGGAAATAAGTGAGAGAAAATAAGAGGAGAAAAGGAGAACAAGAAAGAGAAATTCATGTCTGTATTTTGCCTATAACATCAAGTCTAATTTTTTAAACCTCCAACCTAAAAACTGTCCTTTCCTT
>PVJA010030943.1:0-25333 GCA_004027025.1 Myocastor coypus | reverse complement strand
AAAAAAAAAAAATATAGTTACCCTATTCAAAATTAAAACTGAGAAAAAATTTAAAACATAAATTTAAGCTAGGTACAGTGTTATATGCCGGTTTGCCTGTTGACCCAGCTGCTTAGGAGGCTAGGCCAGGTGGATCTCAAATTTAAGGCCAGCCTGGGCAACTTAGTGAGATCCTATTATCTCAAAAACAGAAAAACTCACAAATTTATTAATTTAAAAATAAGAATGAGCAGGCTGGGGAGATAGCTATGTGGCACAAGTGCCTGCCTGGTAAGTGTAAGGTTGTCAATTCAAAAGAAAAAAAAAAAAAAAAAAAAAAAAAACAGGCGGATCACTGCAAGCCCAATCTAGTAGCGAGAACACCCCATTATAAAAATAGCCGGGCGTGGTGGCTCACGCCTGTAATCCCAGCACTCGGGAGGCTGAGGCAGGAGGATTGGTGCGAATTCGAGACCAGCCTGGGCTACAAAAGTGAGCTCAGGACCAGCCTCAACTGCATAGCAAGACCCTGTCTCAAAAAGACAAAAAAAAAAAAAAAAAAAATATGAATGAACCAGGTGTGGAGTCATATGACTCCCAATCCTCAGGAGGCTAAAACAGGAGTATCGCCACTAGCTTGAGGCCATCCTAGGCTAGGCTATATAATTAATTCAAGGTTATCCTGAACTACATAGTGAGACTTTGTCTCAAAAATAAATAAATCTACTATATGTTTCACATAAGTAACATTTGTTATGTAACATTTATGGCTATTGAAAATCAGTGAAAACAGCAGCTGCATCACACTTTGTAAAACCATTTCCTGTCTTAGTAGAAGAGAGCTGGATTTGTAGATCTGATCAGGCAATTACCATCTTGCCTATTTTGTACCCAGTTACATAGCCTCAGAAAATTCTGTGGTACAATTCCGAGAATAAGAAAAGAGAAGGAAGCAAAAGACATGTTAGTATTATTATGAAAATGTTTTTAACCCCCAGATCTTTTTTTGTTTTGGTTTTTTGTTTGTTTGTTTATTTTGGGGGGGGATAGTGTTTTACTGTATAGCTCAGACTGGCCTCAAAATTGTGGCAAACATCCTGCCTCCATCTCTCAAGTGCTGGGATTATAGGTGTGCACCCCCATTCCCAGCTCAGACCTCCCAGACTCTTGGTGTAAATCATAGTGAACTGGGGTGGTGCTCCCTATAATCCAAGCTCTCGGGAGGCTGAGGCAAGAGGATTGCCATGAACTTGAGGCCAGCCTAGACTATTTAGTGAATACAAAGCCAGCCTGAACTACATAGAAGGGCCCTGTCTCAAAAAATAAATAAAAAGTTGTCTTCCTGCTTCTGCCTCCCTCATAGTTGGGACTACAGGTATGAGCTGACACACCTGCTGGGTTTTTACATTTTACAAGACATTCTACATATATATTATTTATTATTTTATTATTTATTTATTTATTTTGTCTTTTTGAAACAGAGTCTCACTATGCAGTTCAGGCTGGCCTTGAGCTCACTTTTGTAGCCCAGGCTGGTCTCTAACTCACGTTGATCCTCCTGCCTCAGCCTCCCAAGTGCTGGGATTACAGGCATACGCCACCATGCCTGGCTATATTATTTAAACTATTTTGCACCACTCTTTAAACACAAAGACCCTTTCAAAGATGAGATTGAGGTTTACTGAAGCTAGTTGCAGGGGGCAGGGCATGACGCAAATCTGGGGAAGTTGGTTTCAGATGCCAGACTTTTTTAAAAAATCATTTGCTCTCCTTTTTTAGAGAGTGGAGGTACTGGGAATTGAACCCTGGGTCTCACACCTGCTAGGCATGCATTCTACCACTGAGCCATATCCCTAGCCCCTTGGTTCCTAGCTCTTAACCCA
Organism: Myocastor coypus; assembly: GCA_004027025.1. NCBI lineage: Eukaryota > Metazoa > Chordata > Mammalia > Rodentia > Myocastoridae > Myocastor > Myocastor coypus. Next base: position 23,471 of record PVJA010030943.1, on the reverse strand, counting down.
GCAATACAAAGGCAGAGAGATACTACCAGGGAGAGCTGTGAGGGAAGGGGATCCCTGATTTTTTTCCCAGCAGCAGTCTTCCCACTGGAGCTGGAATGGGCTAGGATTGCTGTTGGTATTTTTCATGTCCTTAGGAGTAAAGGAGTTGGTCTTAGGGAACCAGCGTGTGTGTGTGTGTGTGTGTGTGTGTGTGTGTGTGTGTGTGTGTGTGTGTGTGTGTTAGAGCAGACAGGAAAGTACCCTGGCTAATGGCCTCTAGGACTTAGTACAAAGACCCAGCCTCCCCTGTCCCATCCTCTTCCCAGCTTTCTGGTGCTGCTTTGCCTGCTGCTCTGATGTTTTTCCCAGCCCTATACTTTGCCCAGCCTGGGCTTCTCCTTGAAGGGTGACCTTAGACTCTGGTGAACTTCTCAGTTCCTTCACCTGCAAACAGTGGTCCTAATGAAACTGGCTGGCCCTAGCAGTGACTGAGCACCTGATGTGTACCAAGGCACCATGGGACCCTTGGCACTCCTCTACTCTCCTTAAATGCACTGCAAAATATACTTTTCCGGAGAGGTGCATCATCATGTCAGCTTTGCATTATGCCTGCTGCACAGTGGGGATTGAATGGTGGGTGCTCAGAACCTTGTCTCTTCCACACATAGGCGAGAGGTCCAGGAGTACATCCCGGCCCAGCTGTACCGCACTATGGCTAGCTCTGCCTGGCTCAACCTGATTGGCCAGCACAGGCAGCAGATGCAGGCGCTCAGCCCTCACCAGGCCCGTGCCCAGTTCCTGGGTAAGAACCAGGGATGGAACACACAGCTGGGAAGATCATCATGGGGGGCGGGGTGCACTGGAAGAGGAAGCAGAGCTATTTCTTTCTTTGTACAAGGGCATTTTCAGTACCAGCTGAGCTGCCTACCTGCTTGGAGAGAAGATGTTTTAATATTTTCCCAAAGGCATCACCTGGGCTGGGGGTAACTCTGCATAGAAGGGATAGGAAGTGAAGAAAGGCCTGGATCAAAAGGAGAGGGAGAAACAGACTTGGGGGGACAGAGAGGTGGAGGAGAGAAAGGCTGAGGATCATAGGTGTCATGGATGTACTGGCTAACCTGATAATGCCCCTCTCCCTGCTGCAGGCCTCCTCAGTGCCTTTCCTATGTTTGGCTCCTCCTTCTTCTTCATCCAGAGCTGCAGCAACGTTGCTGTGCCAGCCCCTTGCATCCTAGCCATCAACCACAATGGTCTCAACTTCCTCAGCACCGAGACTCATGTAAGTGGCCTCAGTTTGGCTGTGCCAATCTGTCCCCTATCCTCTGGCCTGCCACTCCCACCCAGTAGCCCAGATCACCAACTGTGGAAAATGGTTTCTACCACTTAACACCTGGGTGATCTCTAGAAAGTGTCTTTTCCCTTCCCAGAGCCTCACTTTCCCCATCTGGAAAATGGTAATAATGATAGAATCCATGTTATGGGGCTGATTTTAAGAGGACATGGGGCAAAACATGTGCCAAACCTTTAAATAGTGGATTTGTCTGCTCAGACTGTCCTGACAAAATACCATAGACTCTGTAGTTTATGCAACACAGGTTTCTTTTCTCATAGTTATGGAAGCTGAAAGTTCAAAATCAAGCTATCAATGGGTCTAGTCTTTTCATTGGCTTGTAGATAGCCACTTTTTCATTGTGTCCTCATGCGGCCTTTTCTCTGTGTGTACATTCCTGGCATCTCTATGTATGTCAAGTTCCTCTTATAAGGGCACCATTTAGGCCAGGGCCAATAGTTCATCGGACTAAAGTGCCTGCTTAAACAAGCGCAGGTGACAGGGGCTCAATCCCCAGTGTGCTGTGCCAGACCTGCCACCAGGTGGCGCTGAGACAGCTACTGAGACTGGCGTGATGGTGAACATCTTTAATTCCAGTGTTTGGGAGACTGTAAACAGGAGGATCACTACAAGTTCAATCTGTGGAAAACACCACTCGTACTCAAGTAGGGGCCACTCTGACAGCCTTGTTCTAACTGAATCACCTCTTGATTTATTATCTGTGGTACTGGGAATAGAACCTCAGGCATCAAACATGCTATACCACTGAGATAAATTCCTGGCCCCTTAATCTCCTCTTTAAAGGCTTTATCTCCAAATACAGTCATATACAAAGTACTGGGACCTAGGATTCCACACAGGAATTTGCAGAGTACACAATTTGTCCCATCACAAATAGAACCTCTTATCTTCTTTCTTAGTTCCTGGATGAGGATTCCATGTGGCAGTGGTGGGGGTGTGTGTGAAGGTGACTTAAAACACTAGAATAAGCATGTGAGACAGGGAAGTGATAGAGACAATAAAAGCTGCATTATAATGCAAGTTGTCAGTATGGGTGGCTGGAGGTGGTCAGTCCAGTTGGAGACCAAGGACAGCACAGAGCAGTGATGATGAATCTTTTGGAGCTTTGAGTTATAGCACACATCCTGCTGTGGCATGCATGCCATAGGTTCACCACTGGCATAGGGCATGCTCTTCTGTGCTGCAGTAGGAGCTAGGATGTCTATCACCACTCCCCAACCATTAGCAGTCAAGGGCTTCGGCATCACTCTAGCTTTCCTGTATGTGATCTGTTTCTTCCTTGGGCTAGAAATAAAGCCCCACACAAAGGAGTACAGATGTTCATGGAAGGAGCTCTGATGTGCAGATCAGGACACTAACTGCACGCACTATACTGCTGTATCCCAAGCAGCATGAGCCATGCCTGACAAACTGTAGGTGCAGCATTAGCATTAGTTGAATCACAAATAAAGACACTGACATCCAAGGTAGAATGACTTGCTCAAGGTCACACAGCAAGTGATTAGGGCATGAATACTTGAACAGAGCTTTCCCGCCTTCTGATCTGATCTGCAGGGGAAGGTTTGGCATAGTTAAGACTATCCCCATCCACAGGTCTGTCTGGCTTCTCTCCCCCACTCCCAGGAACTGATGGTGAAGTTCCCTCTGAAGGAGATCCAGTCTACACGGACCCTGCGACCCACAGCAAATTCTAGCTATCCCTATGTGGAGATTGCACTAGGGGATGTGGTGGCCCAGCACACCATGCAGCTGCAGCTGGAGCAAGTGAGCCCAGGCACCTTCTGCTACTTCTATTCACTAATTCTATTCATGAGCCTTGCTCTGGGGACGCACTTAGGTCCTCGATGTACCCCAAAGACCATCCAACCTAGTAAAGTGCAGAACTGCAAGTCATGATGGTGTTCCAGCAAGGTAATGTGGTAAGGTGGCCACAGGAAAGAGCCCAGGTCATTTGTAAACTAGTAAGGCATTTGATGGGACAGTAGGGAGACACAACCAGAGGATGGGATGTTTTGAAGCTCTCTGAATGTTAAACTGAGAATCTGAGGCTTTTTCTTGAGAGGCTACAGAAAGCTGTGAGTACGCAAGAACACAGGTTTTAGGAAACTGGGGCTGAGGCCCGGTTAAATTGTGGGATCTAGGATTGCAGCTAGAGGAAGTGGAGAACTGAAACCAAACTGCTCTGTGCCTTCTCAACTACACTGCTCCTTAAAAAGGCACAGGTCTAGGCACCTATGCAAGTTTCACAGACCCTTGGGGCAGGGCAGGACCAGTTTTCACATCATAGTTGTAGGGATCCATTGGTCTTATTGCAAACAGTACTACCCAGCAGTAGCAATGAAAAAGATAGACAACAAGACAGAAAGCTGAGCTAAGTGGTCTCCAGTCAGCCTGATGGACAAGACTAGCTCAACGCACACAAAAACAATCTTTTATTTATACTTTTGCAAAGTTTGTATCACATGACACAAAGTTGCTTGCAACTAACAGCTGGCCTGAACCAGACAGGATGTTTTTCTCAGCACTGGGTTAGCTTGTTTGCTTTAGGCACTGAGGACCAGTCCCACCTACACACACTTGATCAATTTCCTGGCTTCCTGCAGCTCCCAACACATAGTAGAGGCAAGACCCAGAGAAAGCAAAATCAGGTGTGGGCCACATTCAACACTTCCTGACTGGCCGAATGAGTCCAGCCAATTCCCAATGGAGAGAGTGGCTTCCCACTAAACTACCTCTGCCTGTAAGGCACAGGACCAGAGCAAAGACCCTTGGAAAACCAGTGACCCAGGACGAGGCTCCTTGCTCCCTTCTACCACACCCACATCTGCACATCCTGGATCACCCAGGCATCTCCACTGGCAGCCTTGTCCCAGCACCCCTTCTATAAGATCCTAAGATCTAGAAACGCTTTTCTAAGATCATGATTTCCCCTCTCCCTTGGCACCTGCCCCAACACCCTTCTTTGGCTCCTTTTCTGGTGCCTTCTTCCCAGACCGTTTTCTATATCCTTCAGTCTAGTTTCTCATCCCAATTACCCTAACTGGCCCCAGGGCTTTTAAAACCTTTGCTACTGGGGCAGCCCCATATTTGTGCCTATTTCCCTAATCCCTTGATCCAGGCTCCCTCAGCATCAGCCCCTGGAGGCCAACAGACCTGTTGACCGTATTTCCCCATCCTTTCACTCCTATGCCCTTGCCCTACTCCTTACCCCAACCACTGTGGCCTCCTCTCCCAGCCTCTGCCCTATGCTCACTCAAGTGTCTCAGTTACCTTTCTCATTGCTGGGACAAAATACCCAACACCCAAAGTTAAAGAAGGAAAGGTTTACTTAGTTCAGTTTGTGGAGATTTCAGTCCATAATAAGCTAGCTCGAAAGTAGAGCAGCACATGGCAGAGGGTAGTAGTTCAAGGCAGCCAAAGGCAGCAAAAGCAGTAAGAGCAGAAAGGATGAGTGAGCAGGCCTCCTTTCTTCCCTTATACTGTAAGCAGGCTACCACCCCTTAGGGTGAATTTAGCACACCGTCCACCTGCCTTTCTCTTGCACAAGATGAGGATGTTTACAAAATGACAACCTTGCCCTCCCACCCCACTTAGTTACACTTATAAGCTTTCTTACTCAGCTATCTCGCTGGCTTTTCTGACCACACAGGCTGGGCTTACCCTCTTCTCCCTGACCCAGGCTCTGTTTATTCCTTTAGGTGGAATACTCTTCCTTGATTGCTTACAGGATTCCTTTCCTCCCTTTATTTGGGTTTCAGCACAAAAGGCTTTTTTCTAGAAGCCTTCCCCAACTTTCCTCCCAAGTGAGTCATGACCTCTGCCTCAATGGTCCTCATGATGTCCTGGAAATCATGTACTTTTTTTTTTTTTTTTTGAGGTTATGAGAAGAATACATTTATTAGGGGAAAGAAAGCTCCTGCCTAGAGAGTGACAGAAGGGGGGCTCCCAAGTGGGTGGTCCCCAGGAAGCTGTCTCTTCTGGGGACTTTATTTATAGAGGAAAACCATGGGGTGAGGTGGGTCTCCATGTACATATTTTCATGTTGTTTGTCTCCCTAGAATAATGTTGACATCCAGAGGGCTAGCTTTAGCCATTTAAGGTTTTTTTATTCTTTCATTCATCCATTTGGTACAGGGTCTCCCTATGCAGCTCAGACTTGTAGTGATCCTCCTGTCTCAGTCTCCCCAGTGCTGGTACTACAGGCGTGTGCCACCATGTCAGTTTCAGTGGCTGGCATGGCTTGGGACCAGCATAGCATGTGGTACCTGGGATCAAATTCAGCTCCTTGTGTTTGCCAGGCAGGCTTTCAGACTGCTGAGCTATGTCCTTAGCTGGCTCTGGCCATCTTGTTCATACTATGCCCATAGCATGGTACCTGGCACATAGTAGATGCTCAACATCTATATGTGGAATGAATGAATAGATGGGTGATGGATAAATTAAGCCTTTTTTAAATTTTTCTACTTCCTTGTAGCAGCCTCTGCAAGGAAACTGCCACCTCTGCCTATCCTGTATATGTACATATGCGGGGGGGGGGGGGGGGGCAGCCAGAGTATCTCTGTGTACCAGGCTCAGCCCTGACCAGAGGAATACTGATGTGATTGAGATTCCTTCAGCTATGAAAGAATCTCTCCAATAAACCAACATCAGGAATGGGCATCCAGGAGACCTGCAAGTACAGAAGGTGATCTGGAAGGATTTTCTTTCTCTCTTTCTTTTTTGTCTTTTTTTGTCTTTTTGAGACAGGGTCTTGCTATGTAGTTTAGGCTGGCCTTGAGTTCACTTTTTAGCCCATGCTGGTCTTGAACTTGCACCAATCCTCCTGCCTCAGCGTCCCAAGTGCTGGGATTAGAGGTGTGAGCCACTGCGCCCAGCTGGAAGGATTTTCTGAGTTCAGCTGCATTGCCACTAACAGACTTAGGTCTCCAGTGTGTCTACCTCCAAACAGCTATATGAGGGGGATCATGAGAACTTTTTGCTTACCTCTGTACCTCCAGTTTCCACACCTGTCAAGCTGCAGAGTGCTGGTAGGCAAAAGATTGCCCATGTTGATTTAATTAGGTACAGTGGGCCCCAGGGCTGGTCCAGCTAAGCCTCACAAAGAACACCCCACTGTAGAGTATGGCCTCAGGCTGTCCACCACCCAAATTCAAACCTTGTGCCTACAGGGGCAAGATAGGTGTCAGTTTCACAGCTCTGGGCCTCAGTTTCCTCCCTTGCAATATCATAGTGCTATCTCTTAGGGACACTGGAGGGATTAAACATAAAGCCCTCAAAAAGAAGTCTGGCATAGTCAACACCCAGAAAGTGCAGCTGGCACCATTTTACCATCTCCTAAACCAGCTTCTACTACCTTGGCAAATCCCCAAGGGACTTCCTACACTAGCTTTGGTCTATAAACCACACTCACAGATCAAGTTTCTGAAATTCCTTAGTATCTTCCTTCCCCATACTGCTGCAGCTGGGAGCCGGAGGCCTGGGTCACTCCCCTGCTCTAGACTGTGGGTTCGCAGGAGTAACCATGACAGCACATAGCCAGATACTTAGCATTTACTGATTGAACTAATTTTGGGGAATTTTCTGGGGGTGGAATCTGGAAACTCAAGAGTTAGGATCACTGGGCTGGTGGGATGGCTTACCAGTCTAAAGCACCTGCTTAGGCAAGCTTACACAACCCCAGGGACCGCAGTTCAATCCCTGGCACCACATGCTGTGCCAGACCACCCCCAGGGCAGGCTGAGCCAGCCATAATATTTAAAAAGAAAATCAAAGAGTTAGGATCACTGTCCATGGATTAATATTTTTAAAATCTAAAGGAAGTGCATGCAACAAAATTGCATTGAATCCTTTTTCCAGCCCTGTGAGGCAAGGCTAGGTAAACTGAGACCCTACAGAAGAGGTTGCTGAATCTGAGAGGGGAAGTAACTGGCCTTAGATGATGTGGTGTGGTCACAGCAGGTCTTTCGTTGCTTGCCCTTTCTGGCCTGAAGCCCACCGTTGTGCTTCCTTCTCTTCATGCTCCTCCATGCATCCAATGGGGTCAGGTGGGGAGTATGGGGGGTCCTGTTCAGATGGTGCTCTCCACTTCTCTCCCACCTATGTCTCCATTCTGCACATCCCACCAAGGGCAAGAGAGGGGAGGAGTGAGGTGAGCATGGACTTTCACTGTGTCCCCTGCAGTGTCTGGAGCTATGTCGTGTGGTGGCTGTGCATGTAGAGAATTTACTCAGTGCTCGGGAGAAGCGGCTTACACTCCCTCCCAGTGAGATTACCCTGCTTTGACCTGGCTCTGAGCCCTCCAGATGCCTTCTGCCAGAGACTCCAAGTGTAACTTCAGGAAAACTACTGTACTTCTTTAAGCCAGTAACCCCAGGAAATGCCAGAACCCTGGAAGAAATCACAGGAGGAAGGAGGAGCAACCCACAAACCCCCAAGACTGACCCAGATTTCAGACAGTCACAGCCCACAGACTTGGGCCAGAACTGAAGAAACTGTCAAAGGCTAGCCTGAAGTACAGGGGATCATGAGCTTAGTGCAGGGTCCCTGCCACAGACTCTGATGCCCATGTGGTAAAGAAGCCCCATGTCAACCTGTCTGGTTTGCTCAGTGCCTGCTGTTTGAATCTACATCAGCTCTACCTTCCCACCTACCACATGTCCTTTTCAGGTGTGTCCCACCTTGCGTTGCTTTTCAACTTGGACCCTACCTGACAGCCACTCTCTCCATGTGGTTGCTAAGTAGCTAGACAAGTTAATACAGGAGGCAGAGCTGTGCCCCATTGACTGTCTATGATCAGCACTTACACAATTTGTTCTCCCCATAGTGTCTGTCCCTCTAATCTGAAATCCACGGGTAGCTCTAATCACTGCTGGATGGGCCACACAAGATTCATGGGTGGTATATTGGAAAAAGAAGTTTGGGTGTTTCCCAGAAAATGGCACACTACAGTTGATGACTAAGGGTTATGTAAGAATATTAATAAATATTCCAAACAGAAGATTGTGTTTGCTCTTTACTGTATCCCCTGAAGCTTTGGACTTTGCCTACCATAGGGTAGACACTTAAAAAATATTTGCCATGTGCATGAAAGAATGTTTTGAAAGAATTTTATTTTTATTATTTTTTTTCTTGTTTCAGAACTATTTTGTTTATTTATTTTCATGGCCAGCTCAGCCTGCCCTGATGGCAGGGCTGGCGCAGCATGCGGTGCCGGGGATCAAACCACGGTCCCTGCAGCCACCCCCTAAGCAGGCGCTTTAGACCACTGAGCCATCCCGCCGGCCCACATGAAAGAATTTTACTCATTTATTTTTTTTTTTCTTGTTTCAGAACCTTTGTTTGGCAGGCTCAGTCCACCCCAAGGGCAGGGCTGGCACAGCATGTGGTGCCAGAGATTGAACCGCTGTCCCTGAAGCCGCCCAAGCTTTCCCAAGCAGGCACTTTAGACCACTGAGCCATCCCGCTGGGCCGGAATGAAAGAATGAATGGACATGGATTGGAAGTGCTGGTGTGCCGGGAACCTTGGAGGGGGAATTACTAGGTTTGGAAATTGGAGGATGGATAGTAGGTGGGGGCATAACTCCAGAAGCAATGACATCAAAGAAAGGATTTATTCGCCCCTTCAGTGTCTATTAAGTATAATGCCAGGCACTTGGAGCTGTTTATGGCCAAGTGACTACAAGCCAGCGTTCTAGCCTGGTGATGAGGCGAAAGACTTGCTCATGTGGGGCCCTGAGAATAAACAAGCTGTCAGGAAGGAACAGGCTGTAGCTTATCAGGCTGTATTGTGGATTTTGGTCTTTATCTCAGTCATGAGGCCCTCTGGAAGGTTTGCCAGTAGAGGATAGGAGTATGGCAACCTGCTCAGAATTGTACTTTGAAAAATCCTTCCCATTGCAAGGGCATAGAGTGATAGCAGATGGCGAGTGACCAGCAGAGGCTGCTGCAAGGTCTAGGAAGTTGGGAAGCTCTATGGCATTGTTCCTGGTAGTAGTGGCAGGGGTAGGGGAAAGGTAATAATGTGGGAGGGATTTAGGAAGTCCATCCTGTGGAGAAGGGAGTAATCAGTGGAACCCAACTATTGCCTTGGCTTGGCCTCCCCAGCATGTTCCCCCAGCACAATACGCTGAGGTGAGAAGGCAGCAACCACAGACTGCCTTTTATCAATTAAGAATCTACTGCTAGCCAGATGTGGTACTGCATGCCTGCAATCCCAACACTCAGGAGTCTGAGGCAAGGAGATCACGACAGTTCAAGGCCAATTTGGAATACACAGCGAATTAAACACCAGTCTAAACTACATCAGTGGCATAAGCACCTTCAATCCTTGTTACCAAAGTGGGGGAGGGTAACATGGAAAGTACCTGTCTCAAAAAAAGCAAAACAAAAAAGCAACCTTTGGGCTGGGAAGATAAACTCAGTGATCTAAGTACTTGCCTATCAAGTATAAGGGTCTGGGTTTTGGTGGCCAGGGAAATAGCTTCACGACACAAGTGCCTGCCTGGCAAGTGCGAGGTGGTGAGTTTGAGCCCCAGTCCTGAAAAAAAAAAAAAAAAAATCTGGATTTGATCCCTAGTACCACATGCTATGGTACAAAACAGGGCGTAGTGGTACACACTTATAATCCAAGTGCTGGAGAGGCTGAAATAGGAACATCACTTACAAGTCTAAGCTGTGTACCGAAACCCTGTGCCAAATAAATAAACTTTTTTTTTTTTTTTTTTACAATTTTCTTTCTTTTTTTATGAGCAGAATATATTTACTGGGGGAAAGAAAGCTTCTGTCTGAGAGAGGGAAAGAAAGCTTCTGTCTGAGAGAGGGACAGAAAGGGGGCCCAAACTGGTTGTCCCCCTATAATTTTTTTTTTTTTTTTTTTTTTTTGTCTTTTTGAGACAGGGTCTCACTATGCAGTTCAGGCTGGCCTTGAGCTCATTTTTGTAGCCCAGGCTGGTCTCGAACTCACACTGATCCTCCTGCCTCAGCCTCCCAAGTGCTGGGATTACAGGTGTGCGCCACCACACCCGGCTAGCCCCTATAATTTTCTTAAAAAAATATTGCTGCTGGGGCCCGGTGGGATGGCTCAGTGTTCTAAAGCCCCTGCTTGGGAAAGCATGGGCAGCTTCAGGGACCGCGGTTAGATCCAGGCACCACATGCTGTGCCAGCCCTGCCCTCGGGGTGGGCTGAGCAAGCCACAAAAATGAGTGAATAAACAAACAAAAGTTCTGAAACAAGAAAAAAATAAATAAGATAAAAATAAAAAAAATATTTTTAAAAAATATTGCTGCTGCTACTATTTTGCTCTCTGCTCTTTGCTGCTGCCATGAAAGGTTGCTCTCCTTCATGCGCCACTCTGCCTTGGAGCCAGAGCTGAGTATAGATTGAGACTTCCAGTAATTGTGAGCTACATAAATCTTTCCTTTCTTTTAAAAAGAAAAAAGCAACCATTGCCAAGGGGACTATCTTCAGCGACTTGGCTGGCCCCTTGGGGAGTAGGGGTTCCCTCTGTCTTTGGGCCAGTGTCTGGCTCAGTGCAGGGATTCCACAACTGCACTGAGCTCTAACGTGAGGCATCCTAAGCCTCCCGTTTGACTCTATTTTCAAAATACAGATCACACAAGAGGACATCCATCCGTAGGCTACTTTTGCCCTAAAACCTTTTCCTCACACAAGCTAAACTATGAACCTCAGGGACAGATGAAGGATTTTGGAATATAAATGGATCACTGTGGTGAAAGAGGCCACCTGTAAATAATGGTTCATCCAGGTGGCACTGCCCCCTCCATGATACAGCCTAGAGCAGAAAGGAAAGGACAGCTGAAACTGGCCAAACTACACCTGACAGAAGTGATTGAGACACAATTTAACAAAGCCTCATAGGACTCTCAGTTAACAGATGAACAAACTGGGAGCCACATTCGAGATCAACAATCCCTTCTGCTTAGTATGTGACTTAATTTCACCTTCAAGATCACCTCATGAGATAGGTATTAACGTTAATCCCATTTAACAGATCAGAAATTGGGAATGCTGCTAAACAAGTGAGCTGAGTCTCAATTAATCAAAATGAAAAATGCACGTGGGAAGAACTATTCTAAGTGGCAGAAACTGACTGAGCAAAGGCGCGAAGTGACAAGGAATTGCTGAGCATGTTTGTACCTAGACCTAGGCTGAAAGTGAATGGAGAAGGCTATGTTGAAAGGGGTCCAAAGGCCTCGAGCGCCCACCAAAGAAGCTGAACTTTATGCGGAGAGGCTATGGAGATTTTCAAACAGAAACCCGTTTATCAAAGAAAGCCGCCTCTGTCTAGTCCAGGCCATCTGCTTCATTCATAACTTTTGAAGGATCTTTAGCAAACCCCCATAGCTTAGCCGCGCCTGTGCGCCTACTTGTCCCATTGTCATTTCGGGAAAAGGTGTCCCATACCCACATTTAGTGCCCAGGAGGTCAACACGGGTCAGCTGCGTGTTCCCGCTGCTGCGCACGCGCCCGCAGTCCCCCGGTACGTGACTAGTGGAACGTGTGCTCCGGGCGGGGGCGGTAGGGCGGCGGCGGAGGAGGTGGGATGTGCGTCCCGCTTCTAATAACTTATGATCGTCTGGATTCGGGGCTAAGGCCGATGCTTTCGATCGTACAGTTTCAGAAGTTTCTGCTAGTGTCACAAGTTTCTTTAGGCGCCTAAAGTGAGTTTCTCCGGTGTAGCCTTCATTCAGGCACTTACTTAGCCACCCATTCGCTCTTTGAGGTCCTCACTGCCCTCCCCGCAACTAATTAAGGGCTGGACGCAGTAGCTAAGGAGACTGTCTGATTGACAGGCATACTTACCAATCAACTTGTGAAAACTCCAGTCTGGGCTGGCCCGGCGCGTGGCCTATGGCCCAATTAAAAAAGTGGACGCGCCAAAAGGGGCGGTAACAGGGCGACCTAGGTTGTGGCGGGTCCTCGGTGATTGCGCGCTTGGGGCTGAGACAATTAAGGGCATTCAGACGATGCTATGACGCGGCATAGCAACAGTATTGACAACGTGAGCGCACTCCAGCGGAGGGAGCCCTTCAGCCCTGGAGGCGGCGCGACGTGGAGGCAGGTCGCTGTTTGAGAGTTTTCCCTCGAAGCGCTTCAGCGAGTGGGGGAGGGGCGGCGGACGAGCAGTGGTGCCCTTGTGCGCTTGCGCCGGCCCCTGTACGGTTCTGGCCCGCACGCACGCACGCGCAGGCCTACAGCGTACGGAGCCGCGGTGGCCGACTACACTGCGCTTGCGCGCTGAAGAGCCCGCTAAGGAGCGACGCTGGCGGACGTCGGGCGAGCGGCTTGTGACGTAGCGAGGATAGCTTTAAAGTGCGGGCTGGGCCGGGTGTCGGAGGAGGGTCTGGCCCAGAGTCAGGCCGAATTTACTTAGCAGCCCTCCGCGGCATGAGGCGTTGTTGGCGTCCCTGCTCCTCAGGACGTGGAGCAAGTAGAGGAGGTAGTCCTGCTGTCGCCACCGCTGCATGACCCGTCACACCTGAGGCCCGACCCTGCGCTTGGTCCCTCGCTTCCCTCTATCAGGTCACCAGACTTCGGATGGGGGTCCGGCTCTGAGGACCCCCTTCTTTCCGGGGGCCCTGGGGCAAGTCCCCCGAAAGCCATGCCCGGGTGCTCCGCCCGCCCTGGAGGACCCTAGAGTAGTCTCGCGGGGGCATGGCGGCCGCCAGCGGCTACACGGACCTGCGTGAGAAGCTGAAGTCCATGACGTCCCGGGACAACTATAAGGCAGGTAACCGGGAGGCCGCGGCTGCGGCAGCCGCTGCTGTGGCCGCCGCGGCCGCTGCTGCGGCAGCCGCTGAACCTTACCCGGTGTCCGGGACCAAGCGCAAATATCAAGAGGACTCGGACCCGGAGCGCAGCGATTACGAGGAGCAGCAGCTGCAAAAAGAGGAGGAGGCTCGCAAGGTGAAGAGCGGCATTCGCCAGATACGCCTCTTCAGCCAAGATGAGTGCGCCAAGATCGAGGCCCGCATTGATGAGGTGGTGTCCCGCGCTGAGAAGGGCCTATACAATGAGCACACAGTGGACCGGGCCCCGCTGCGCAACAAGTACTTCTTCGGTGAGGGTTACACGTATGGCGCCCAGCTGCAGAAGCGCGGGCCTGGCCAGGAGCGCCTGTACCCCCCGGGAGACGTGGATGAGATCCCCGAATGGGTGCACCAGTTGGTGATCCAGAAGCTAGTAGAGCACCGCGTCATTCCCGAAGGCTTCGTCAATAGCGCCGTCATCAACGACTACCAGCCAGGAGGCTGCATCGTGTCTCACGTGGACCCCATCCACATATTTGAGCGACCCATCGTGTCTGTGTCTTTCTTTAGCGATTCTGCGCTGTGCTTCGGCTGCAAATTCCAATTCAAGCCTATCCGGGTATCAGAACCTGTGCTTTCCCTGCCTGTGCGCAGAGGCAGCGTGACTGTGCTCAGGTAACCCACCTGGGAGGAGGGGGCGGCCTTACACTCTTGCTGCCTTAACTATGCACCCGGGTCCAGGAGGCAACAGCCAATAGTAATCTGTGCTTTTTTGGTTCCTACCCATCCTTCTGTTCTTTGGTTGTAGGAGGAAGGGAAAAATGCCCTTTTAAAAAACATACAGTGGCTAGGCATGTTGGTGCATGCCTGTAATCCTAGCACTCAGGAGGATGAGGCAGGGGGGACTGCTTCGAATTCGAGGCCAGCATGACCTACAAAAGTGCGTTCGAGGCCAGCGTAAACTGTAGAATGAGCCTGTCTCAAAAAAGACCAAAAGGGCCAAGGATATAATTTGGCCACACAGCACCTGCTTAGCAAGTTCAAGGTCCTGAGCTCAATTCTTGGTTTAAAAAAAAAAAGTTTTTCTTAGGGATGGTATAAGAGCCTTGATATATCCAACCACTGTTTGCGTGAAAGTCTGGGAAGTCACTGGCTGAAAACTGTCAGATTCCTGTTTGTTATTTGGAGCCCTCCCTTGTCCTGATGTTTCATATGGATGTTTTGGCAGGATGTTTTAATACAGGGTTTCCAGGGTAGATTTTCCCAAGTAGCTTGCTATGTAAGGCAATGTGGTGGTCTGATTTTCTGTTGTTAGGCTTTCAATGGTAGAAGAACTTTATACTACAGTTACCTGGTATCTTAATGAGGTACTGGTATCTTAATGAGGTACTGGTCTTCTGTGTAGTAATAGACCCGTTGGTTTGCTTTCAGGAGGTCTGGCAGTTATCTAGTGCTTAATGCAGGATCTCAAGGCATTTTTTTTTTTACTTTTATTTACTCAGCTTGTGATTCTTTTTTTTTTCTTTTTTTTTTTTAGGAGCTGTAACCCCTTTTATTTTCTGTTTAAAATCAATCAGCTTGTGATTCTTAAAACTCCCCTAAGTCATTCACAGCTTCGAATTGAAGAGCATAAGTTTCTAATTCTTAATATGCAGTTTTGTTAGTAATCAGCAAATGGATTGCATCATCAAAAAAAAATCTATTAATCTTTTCCTTGGAATAGTAGAGTCTTAAAGCTTTCCCAGTCTCTTCCAACCCTTGGATTCAGACAAAATTAGTGCAGGAAGCTTTGTCCTACCTTGAAAGAGTGCTGCCCCAGGCTTTGAATCGAGCTGTGGTCCCGATTGCATTTGGATCTTGTGGGCGTTTTCAGAGCTTGCTTTCTTATCCGCAGAGGGGTGATAATGCCAACTTGTGAAGCCTATTGGAATTACAGTGATTTGATGTCTTAATATAGAGCCTGTCACAGGGTGGTTTTGTGTCCGGACACCCGCCCCCCCCCCCCTTGGGGATTGAACACAGGCCCTTGTGCTTTCCAGGCAAGCGCTTATTCTACTGAGGTATCTCCCCAGCCCGAAGCATGGGGTTTGTAGTTTAAACCTGGTAGAGAGGTCAAGTCACAGGTCACTGCAGGAACTTTTTTTGTTTGCTTGTTTGTTTTGTTTTTTCTTCTTTTCACACTATAGGAACATTCTAAAGGGACATCTTATCCACTGTGGAGTATCAGAAGTTTTGGGAAGGAAGTAAGTTGGAACTTGAAAGGTAACTAGGAATTAGCCAAGCAAAGGTGGGTGAGGGGAGAACAACAGAGGTTTTTGGCAGGATAGGGGATAGCTGTAGGTAAGGGAAGGAAGGCTCTGTTGCTGCTTTAGCCAGGTGGAGTTCATTATTAGATGCTGGTGAAGCTCTGGATTGGTGGTTTTCGACAGCGTTGCTGCTGATATTAGGTCTTGTTGATTCTTTGTTGTGTTAGCCATTAAGCAGTTAGATAGTTTAGCAGCATCCCAGGCTGTTAGATTGTGGTAGCACTTTTTATGATAACCAAAAATGTTTCTGAGCATTGCCAAATGTCCCTGGGAATGAGATTTGGAAGGGCAGTTGTTCCACTTGAGAGGCACTGGTGTAGGGTCTTGAACATTTGTACTAATTTACTTCCAACGCCTGCTAACATAGCACTGTCAGTTTATTTGGTGTGGTAAGTTAGTAAGAGAAGTGGTACTTTCTTCTCTCATTTTCTGGTAGAGATCACAGCTCAGAGGTGTTTAGTAAAGCTGCAGATTAGAAGGGAGATGCTGACAAAAGACTGGTGCTCTACCCCCTTGGAGGGATTGTAGCAATTGTCCTCTGACTGAGACTTAAGTTGTTAGTGGTAATAGTGTGTGTAATTGTCCAAGGCAGTGTGGCAGGAGTATAGCTTTATATTTTAGGAGTGGTCAGCATGGATGTTGATATGCAGCAAACGTTAACACAGCAGTTCCCAAACCTTGCTGTAGCAAGGGTCACAGACCTTTCTGAAAATATTTTACATTTCTTTTCAAACCCAGCTGTCAGTTTTTTATAACCTTTTTTTTTTGAGTCGGAGTGGGTCTTTTATGTTGTTTTCTAGAAAAAAAATGCCTTTTACTTCCTTTTTGTATCAGTTCATCCTTCTCCTGTCCCTATAGGGTGAATGGAACAGATTAAAACAAACTAAGCAGAATGTGGTACATAGGCATGTAACCCCAGCACTGAGGAGGCTGAGGCAGGAGAATAATCATAAGGTTCTACCCTGTGTCAAAAAATAAAACCAAACAAGAAAACTTAAGTTAGGATAATTAGAATAATTGCTTCAAGACTAATTGTTTACTTCAACTTCTTTAATCACTGCTGTGTGGTCTGAGGTAACAGTCCACCCAGAGACTTAGAGCTCACTAGTCCATCAGGAAATGACTGTTGGAATCAGCCACGGGGTACATTCTGGAGAGCTCAGCCTTTGACTCTCCCGGTGAACGATTTGTATTGCATAGAGTGGACCAGTCAATTTGGGGTTAAGAGCTGATCATTTTCAGCTCGTTGAAAGCAAAATTTAGCTTTCTTGTTTAAAATAGTTGGGAAAGTAGGGCAGATAAGTCCTGGGCCACATCTCCTGTGTAGAATCTTTTGTTTCCATGGGAAGAGGACAACTATGGGATGAAGTAAGGGTTGTGCACTCAGATGGGACTCAGCTATTAGGGTGGCTGCTTCTTGTACTGCCTGGTCTCATGAGAAGGTAGAGGGCAGCAGAGGAGAGAAAGCCATGATCTTTTTTTTTTTTTTTTTTTGTCTTTTTGAGACAGGGTCTCACTATGCAGCTCAGGCTGGCCTTGAGCTCACTTTTGTAGCCCGGGCTGGTCTCGAACTCGCACGGATCCTCCTGCCTCAGCCTCCCGAGTGCTGGGATTACAGGCGTGCGCCACCACGCCCGGCCAAGCCATGATCTTAAGAATAGTGAGCAAGTGAAGAATAAATAGACCATACAAATTTAGGATTGACTGGCTGGCCATTTTAGGCTGGGCAATTGATACAGTCATCACTGTGATGCACTTTTATGTTTTCAGAGTATAAGCTTATTTCTGCAGACCTCTCTTGTAGGCATGGTGGTTATGTGTGTGTTTGGACAGATCTTCTATAACAGGTTAGACCTTGCTACCAAGAAACAGATGGATTTTTTTCTTCCTTGCTTTTTTTTTTTTTTTTTTTGCATAACTGGGGATCCAACTCAGGTCCTTGCACTTGCCAGGCCAGCACTTATGCCCCTGAGCTTTCTCCCTGGCCCTTCCTTCCTTCCTTGTTTTATAACCTAATTTTTCATCCTCCCCATCCCACCTCTATCCCCACCCAACATGTAACATCATCAACACAAACCTGAGTTGTTGGGTTTTTTCCCCCAGCATTCCACTTTTATGAGAAATCCAAAGTATACACAAACAGCAAAATAAGAGAAGGGAGAAAGTAGGGACATGGTTCTTTGTCAGAGGGGAAAGGGATCTAGGTATGGGGGGAGAGGAGGAAGGTGTGAAAAACCAAGAATAAAGATGATCTGCACACATCTGTTCTCCACACAGGGAATTTTAAACTTGTGTACTACAAACATGGACTTAAAAAAGGAAAATTAGCCTTAAGACAACTAGGCATTAAAAATCCTCCTATTCTTCATCATGCTGACACTCTCCGCTTGACTATCTTTCTAAAATACATCCTGCTGAATGCAGCGCTCATGCCCACTTCTCTGCTACCTAACAGGAGAAGTCAACTCGTGCAGCACGTGAAAGCATCTGTCCCCACTCTTGCTGCCTTCAGTTGGCCTCTGAGGTTCTTCGCTGTTTCCTTATTTTATCCCACTTTCCCTAAATTCTTTATAGTGTGGCATTTACTGCATTGATGGACTGAGTCTATTTGTTATAAGTTTGCTCCCAATATTTTTAAAATATAATATTCTTCTATAAATATAACTGTCTTTATTTTATTGTCTTATCAATACCACTTTATTTGACTATCTCAGTAACACACTTTATCAATTTCTTACATTTTCCCTCTTTAATTTATGATTTATTTGGTATTATTTCCCTGAAATATTGCTTGCTTTAAGTTAGGAACACTCAGGCTATTATTACTACTAATTACCTTTTTCTGTGCTTTTCTGTTTTTAGGCAGCCAATAGGTCTTTTTTTTTTTTTTTTTAACAATGTCTCGTAATGTGAAAAACACTATAGCATCTCTTTCTTTTGTTTTTTTTTTCTTAGCCTGAATCAGGTTAGATTTTCCAACATTTCTCTTTGTCCCTATTTTCTAATTTTTAGATTTTAAGTTATATTCTGAATTTAATATGTTTGGAAAAAGATTATGGGTGTAAGCACAAAATACATCAAAATGATCTTTTTGTTCTACCTTTTTCTTTTTGTTTCCTTTTTTTATTTTAGGGAAGGGTCTACAGGGTGTTCAGGGTCTCACTACTAGATCAGACTTGCAGTAATTCGCCTATTTAAGCCTCCCAAGAGCTGGGATTACAGGCCTGCGCCACCACGCCCAGTCTCAGTTGCACAAACCTGAGTTTAATGGCCAACTTAGTGGCACTTCCAGCACTACCACTTAAGCTCTTTATCTCTGATCAAGTTACTTTATGGGACTCAGTTTTCCTCATCTACAAAATGAGGTCACTGATGGCGTAGTCATTACAATAAGTTAGCTGCTTGAAGTTTATCTAAACATGTCTCAGGAGTGACCTTTTTCTGTTGCACTCTTGTTTGTACCATGATGTGGGCTGAATAGGGATGTAGCAGATTGACCTGGATTCAAAAAGCCCTACAACTTCTTGTGAACTTAGGCTGTATGTCTTTTTGGAGGGTTGGGCCTGCTAAATAACATGAGCCTAGGCTTGTAGACATGGCCCCGTGTCCAGGTGGTCTGAATGCTAAGCTTAGTCCCATAGCTTTATCAGTGGTAAGGGGGCTTTCATCAGATGGTAGTTTTGGCCAGGCCCTCTTTACTCTGTTTTGGACTAAGCAGGACATAGAATGAGGAATGGTAGCCATCTTGGAAATATACCTTGACAGCAAAGTCCCCAAGACCATCCCCAAATGTATAACCCTATACAGTTCTTGTACATCATTTTTCAGACTGATCCTCTCTGGAAGAGTATGTTATCTTTTTGCAGAATGTAGAAACTGCAGCTACAAAGTAGAGTACTTCCTGGTCCCCCCCCCCCCCAAAAAAAAGTAGAGTACTTTAGCTTTAATATACATTTTTTTGTTCACTGCAGAGTTAAGACCTTTGTAGTGCTTTGCCTCATAGGGAAGGCAGAGTTTCCACAGACCAGGTAAAATAGATACCCTGGGGAGGGTATCATTGAACATTGTAGGACAAATCCTGTCTGGGAGGATTCTGAGAAAGGTTCCCAGAAAAGATCAATGTATCAACTCCCTTAAGAGTCACTATGAGGACTGTAGTAGGTGACAAAACTAGGTTCAGCTACTCCTAATACTAATGGTTGCTACTGGTGGTACAGCTCAGGCAGGGAGCCGGCAATCTGGACTGCACAAAGTGTTTCCTCTCATTTCCCTGTGAAAACAAGACCAGGACATGCTGGAACTTTTTTTCATGCCAGGGGTAGGGCTGGCCCCAGGATATATAAAGTTACAAGCTGGCTGACTAGGACTTACAGTTCTCATAGAAGGTGAGTTCCTTAGCAATAAGTAACAATCTTGTGGGTTTCTGCTGAACACTTTCTGGGGAAGTTTGGCCAATGATCAGAATTTTTAGTATGCCTAGAATAAGCCCAATACACTAAAGATGGTCATTGGGCTGGGACAGCTGCTAGGAAGTCCTAGAAGATAATGAGTTCTACTGGTAGAATTAGTGCCAGGGTCATTTCTTTGAGTCTGTGCGCTCTTGTCTCCACCCTAGTTCTACTGAGCTTTGGGCTGATGGCAGGTACCTGGCTTATTGTTTGTTCTACAGTCCTTTAGGGGATGGGGGCAGTCATTCTTTGATGAACGTCTGTATTTGCTCCAGAACTACATTAACAGAAGTGGTTCCTTTTTTTTTTATTTTTCCTCCATTTCTTTTTTTTTTTTTTTTTTCTTGTTTCAGAACTTTTGTTTGTTTATTTATTTTTATGGCCGGCTCAGCCTGCCCTGAGGGCAGGGCTGGCGCAGCACGTGGTGCCGGGGATCAAACCGCAGCGGCCTAAGCCTTCCTAAGTAGGCACTTTAGACCACTGAGCCATCCTGCCGGGCCCCCAGAAGTGGTTCCTTGTTAGAAACAAAAAGTCATGGCCCTCAGTCCTACCTTTTGCCAAGTAAAACCGATTGATAACTCTTAGTAAAGTCAGGAAACATGGGCTATAGCTAACACTGCAGATTAAGACCTTAGAAATGTGCCTTTGGGGGCCAGGGAGATAGGTCTGTAGAATAAGCGCAGGGTCCTGAGTTCAATCCCCAGTACCACAAAAAGAAAAAAGAGGAGGCATGTTCTTTTGGACTTGTTCTTTTGGGAAATCCTCTATGTATACAGTTTACAAAACTTACCTTATGACCCAGATCTTCATTCAGCAATGTGGAGTGTAAGAATGTAGAAAGAGACTTGAAGTTTTAGCCCTGGGCATAGGATCCCAGAGACCTCTGCTGCTGACAGGTCCCTTCAGGGTGTTTTAGATCATATCTCCTTGGTAGGTGTTAAATCCAAGACGCTGGCTTGTTCTGGGATGATCAAGTATTCTCTGTGCTAAATTCTTGGCAGTGGTAGTGTGGTGCCAGAACTGAAACAGCCCTGTAGCCTGCAAATAGGCTACTTGACTCTACTTTTTTAGAAGTGTTTAACAATATAAGTCATATAACTCTGATTTTTGTGATCCTGCCTGGAAGGTAGGACCTGGTAATGTCTAAATTTTAAAACCTTGGTGATAATAAAGTGAATGTAGGGACCCAGGGTATAGCTCAGTGACACAGTGTTTGCCTGGCAAGTGCAAGGTCCTGAGTTTGGTTTCCAGTACCAAAAAGGAAAAAAAAAAAAAAAAAATACAGCCAGATGTGACACTTATTTTAATCTCGCTGCTTGGGAGGCTGAGGCAGCAGGATCACTGAGTTCGGTGACAGCCTGGATTACATAATGAGACCTTATCTCAAAAAATAAATATAAATAAAATGAGTACAAGGTTATAGAATATAATAATGAAATAAATACCCAAGAACCTCCTGTTCTGCATGCTACAGATAAACTGAGGTCTAGCTTTAGCATGTGATATATCTAAGGTCACAAAACTAACAGCGAGGCATAGTGGTGCATGCCTGTAATCCCAGTACTTAGGAGACTAAGGCAGGCAAATCATTATAAATTTGAGACCATCCTGGGCTACCAAGAGAGCTCAAGGTCAATTTGAACTGCATAGGGAGACCTTGTCTCAAAAAGACCAAAAAAAACCAACCTGATAGGTGACAAAGGTTTGGTAGGTGACAATGAGTTTGTTATAAACACAAGACCTGGGGCTGGGAAGATAGCTCTGTGGCACTTTGTCTGCCTGGCAAGTGCAAGGTCATGAATTGAAACCCTGGCCCTGCAAAAAATAAAAAATAAACACAAGTCACTTCTCCATAATTACTATGTAGTATTTCTCACTGTGAGCTGACATAAATGTTAACAGGTACTAAAGAGTTCTTTATTTTGATTAGTGCTCAGTTAAATGAAATTAGTCATCTTACTGTACTAATTTTCAGACCCTTTAACATTGTAAGATCCACGACAATGCTTTTTTTTTTTTTTCTTATTTCAGAATCTTTGTTTATTCACTCATTTTTATGGCCGGCTCAACCTGCCCTGAGGGCAGGGCTGGTGCAGCATGTGGTGCCGGGGATTGGGGATTGAACCGTGGTCCCTGAAGCCACCCAAGCTTTCCCAAGCAGGTGCTTTAGACCGCTGAGCCATCCCGCTGGGCCCGACAATACTTTTTTTAAAACTCATCAGTATTCTCTAAATTGATTTGTCTGTGGATGTGGGCTAGTGTTCAAAGAGCTGTCTTCTAAGAACCCTTACATAGGAAAGGCTGGGAGTAGGGAAAATCTATAAAATTAAGATTTACCTTGTATCACCAAGTCACATTTCTAAGTCAGAAGTGTTTCCTTCTAGAGATCCTTATTGTTTCTGTGTGTTGGTTTTGAGCTTTTTGTTTTGCTTAGGATTAGGGTTTTAGGAGCTTGCCAGGTAGCTCAGTTGGCATGGTTCAATCTCCTCCCCCACATGAAGCTTGAGACCTGTGCTTAAGGCAGCCTCAGCTAGCCAAAAAATAAAAAACCAAACAATATTCACAAGTTTTTGCCTGGCAAGCACACTGTCCTGAGTTCAATCCCCGGTACCAGAAAAACAACACAAAAGGAGGGGATTAGGGTTTTGGAGACAGGCCAGTGTATTCTAGCCAGGCTTGAAGTTGGTCTGTAGCTCAGGCAGGCCTAGAACTCTTGATCCTACTGTCTCAGCCTCCTAAGTTCTGGGATTAGGGGGTCCATGTTAACCATGTCTGATTTTATTTATTCTCCTTGCTACCCACCCCATTGTTGCCCACCACCCTAACTGCCTTACCCCCTACCCCCACCATATCTCCATTGTACTGGAGATTGAACCCAGACCCTTACACATGCTGAGTAAGCACTCTACCTCTGAGCTATGCATCTCCAGCCCTTCTTAAATTTTGTGAGCCTAGAACTTTTGGTCTTCCTGCTTCAACTTGTCAACTAACTGGAATCGTAGGTGACAGCTTGGCTTTTTATTTCTTACAAGTTTTTGCACCAGTTCTTGCCTATAGTTGAGCCAGCGTGACCACTTTAAGCAATTTTTCCCAGCCAGACTTACAGGGTTTGTGACATTTAAGCTACTGTTGAGGAGCCAATCAGTGGTCAGGAGAGAAAGGTTTGTGATCTAAGGGAAGCCAGCAATCCTGAGCAAGTAGAGAAGCTTCAGAAAGTAAGGTCTTCTGGCCTATAGCTGGGTGAGTTTGTAGCTGATTCTCTGAAGGATGTCTTGGACACCATGCTTCCAGGGAGAGTGTGAGGGGCTCAGCATTTGGTTTCAGAGTTTCAAATTGGAAAAGTGCTAGCTAAGAAGAGGACAGTCATTTACCTATATTCATTGGCTTGTGAGCAGTTTTTAAAGAGATTTTTTTTTTTTAATTTTTATTTTATTTATTTATTTTTTTCTTGTTTCAGAACCTTTATTTGTTTATTGACTAATTTTTATGGCCGGTTCAGCCCGCTCGGAGGGCAGGGCTGGCGCAGCATGTGGTGCCGGGGATCAAACCGGGGTCCCTGAAGCCGCCCAAGCTTTCCCAAGCAGGCGCTTTAGACCACTGAGCCATCCCGCCGGGCCC
>PVJA010030942.1:0-15634 GCA_004027025.1 Myocastor coypus | reverse complement strand
CTGCCCTCAGGGCAGGCTGAGCTGGCCATAAAAATAAATAAACAAACAAAAGTTCTGAAACAAGAAAAAAAATAAAATATAAAAAAAAGGAATTTAGCCGGGCGTGGTGGCTCACGCCTGTAATCCCAGCACTTGGGAGGCTGAGGCAGGAGGATTGGTGCGAGTTCGAGACCAGCCTGGGCTACAAAAGTGAGCTCAAGGCCAGCCTCAACTGCATAGCAAGACCCTGTCTCAAAAAGACAAAAAAAAAAAAAGGAATTTAAAAAAAAATAAAAAATTCTGCCATGTAATTATTGTGAATACCTTACTTTGTGTGGTCACTGTAAACATTTGGGGAGTGAGACTGGGCGGAAAGTAGCAGTAGTCTACATGTCCCTGGCATCTGTTCAGAACAGTGTGCAGAATGTAATTAATGCTCTTTTGTAAGAAATCGTTCATGATTTAAAATATATTTAGTGATCTTTTTTTTTTGTCTTTTTGAGACAGGGTCTCACTATGCAGTTGAGGCTGGTCCTGAGCTCACTTTTGTAGCCCAGGCTGGTCTCGAACTCGCACCAATCCTCCTGCCTCAGCCTCCCGAGTGCTGGGATTACAGGCGTGAGCCACCACGCTCGGCTAATAAAATACATTTAGTGAATCTTAAAAAAAAAAAAAAAAAAAAAAAAAAAGCAAATAACCATCAATGTTGGTAAGGATTCAGGATGGGAACAATTCTACACTGATCATCATAGGGGGTGTACTAGTTCACATTCTGGGAAGAGGGCACCACACAGAACCTATACCTTCTGTCAGTGGTTGAATGAGTACAACCACTATGGAAATTAGTGTGGAGATTCCTCAAAATGCTAAAAGTAGAAATTCCACTTGACTTAGCTATGCTCCCTCTAGTTATCTTCCTTAAAGATATCATATTATAGTGGTAATACATATTCAGGTTTATAGCAGCACAATTCATAATAGTTAAGTTTTGAGGGTCTGGGGAGATAGCTCCATGGCACAAATGCTTGCCTGGCAAGTGCAAGGTTGTGAGTTCAAACCCTGGTCCTGGCAAGCACAAGGATATGAGTTCAATCCCTGGTCCTGTCATGCTGGCTGAAGGGAAGGTCACTTCTGACTCCACACAAGACCCCAGACTCGACAGCGTGGGTCCTGCTTGGCAGCAGTCGCACATTTGGTGAGCCACAGCTCATCTTCCAAGGGACCTGCTTGGCCAGCCGGGACAGGCTTCGACCATGTGGGTGGTGGCCAGCGGCAGCAGTGACACTCGGAGGGCAAGAATCAAACTTTGGCCTCTGTACTTGCCTAAACCTGCCTAAGCAGGTACTTTAGTCTGCTCAGCTATCTAGCCAGCCAACACTTTTTTTTTTTTTTTTTTGTCTTTTTGAGACAGGATCTTGCTATGCAGTTCAGGCTGGCCTTGAGTTCCCTTTTATAGCCTGGGCTGGTCTTGAACTCACATCGATCTTCCTGCCTCAGCCTCCCAAGTGCTGGGATTACAGGCGTGCGCCACCATGCTCAGCTCCAACACCTTTTTATATTGACAAAAAATCAAGCCCACAGGAAACTTGTACATATACTCCGAGTGAATCAATTCCCATGCCATTTCTACCTATTCCCACACTACCATGGCCAACATCTTCTGCATCACTTCCTATTTATTTATTTATTTACTTTTCCTTTTTTGAAATAAGAATCTCGCTGTGCAGTTCATGCTGGCCTTGAGCTCACATTTGTAGCTCAGGCTGGTCTCAAACTAGCACTGTCCTCCTGCCTCAGCCTCCCACCCCCCAAGTGCTGGGATTACAGGCATGCACCACCATGCCTGGCTGAGTTCATGGTTCTCCTGCCTCAACCTCCCAAGAGCTGGGATTACAAGTATTTGCACTGTGTGCAGCTGTTTTCACTCTAGCATAAGGTGTTGCTAAGTCTCACTCCTTCCTCAAGCTCCATTTCTCTTCTGTCTTTTTTTTTTTTGGTGGGACCAGGGTTCGAACTCATGACCTTGCACGTGCCAGGCAGGCACGTGCACCACAGAGCTGTCTCCCCAGCCCCTCAAGCTCCTAATTAGCTGTGTTTACAGGGATAGGTCACCATGCAATCTTTTAAGAATTATTGGGCCCGGCAGGGTGGCTCAGTGGTCTAAAGCACCTGCTTAGGAAAGCTTAGGGAGCTGCAGGGACCGCGGTTCGATCCCCGGTACCACATGCTGCACCAGCCCTGACCTCAGGGCAGGCTGAGCCGGCCATAAAAATAAACAAACAAAAGTTCTGAACCAAGAAATAAAAAATAAAAAATTCTTGGGGCCCGGCGGGATGGCTCAGTGGTCTAAAGCACTTGCTTGGGGAAGCTTGGGCAGTTTCAGGGACTGCAGTTCGATCCCCAGCACCAGATGCTGTGCCAGCCCTGCCCTCAGGGCAGGCTGAGCCGGCCAGAAAAATGAGTGAATAAACAAAGGTTCTGAAACAAGAATAAAAATAACAAATAAAAAAAATTAAAAAAAAAAAAAGTCAGGTATGGGCCGGGCATGGCGGTGCACGCCTGTAATCCCAGCACTTGGGAGGCTGAGGCTGGATGATCAGTGCAAGTTCGAGACCAGCCTGGGCTACAAAAGTGAGCTCAAGGCCAGCCTGAACTGTATAGTAAGACCCTGTTTCAAAAAGACAAAAAAAAAAAAAAGGTGTTATGGTTTATGTCTAGTTTCTAGTTGTTCCCCCAAAGCCTCATGCAATCATGGGGCAGGAACTTCTATAGATTGAGACTTGACTCATGAGTCACTGGGATCATGTGTTTTAGTACTGATGAGATTATGGATCTGAGTACTGTTGGGAATTATAGCTGTGGCCCGAGGCAGATAGGCTAAGGCAGAGAGCCTGATGTAATTTACAGAGAGACAGAGAGACAGACCAGTCCTGTTGCTCTCTGCTCCCCTGGTTGGTTGGTTGCCTCTGTCACTATTGTCACTGTTCTGCCACCATGAACTTCTGTTGTCTGCCATCTGCCCCTCAGCCTTGGATCCAGCCAAGTATGGACTGAAACCTCCAGTAACTGAGGTAATTAAACTCTCCTTCCTTCATTTTGGGTGTTAAGTATTTGTCCCAGCAACGAGAGAAAAGTAACTAAGACACCAGGTATACTGAGGTATAATTTGCATACAATGACATTTACATTCAAAGTGTACAGCTCTGTAAATGTCAACCAATACATTGTCACGCATGATAAGAGAAGAAAGAGTCTGCAAAAGGCTGCCCGGTGTTTTTTGTGTCCTCAGCTTCCCCACCCCAACCCCAGGAGCTGTCATCTCATCCACCTCTATGCAGCTTGCCCTTCTCTGGATCCTCCCTTAAATACAACCCCAAGGAATGCCTGCAGTTGTCCTCATTCTCTGCGTGTTCCACGTTGTTCTTCTTTATTATTAAATAACATCTCATGGTTAGGATGGAGCATGGTGTGCGTGGCCACTGGCCTGACCCTGGCCTCATGGTCTGTGGGCTCTGGGCTGTTTCCAGGGCTCAGAGACGATGAAGTGAGCTGCTATGAATATTCCCACACAGGCTTGTGTGCGTGCATGCGTGCGTGCGTGTGTGCGTGCGTGCGTGTGTGTGTGTGTCTGGTTCTCTAGGTAAATATTTAAGAGTAGATGGCTCGGGGCTGGGGATATATAGCTCAGTGGCACAACACCTGCCTGGCAAACACAAGGCCCTGAGTTTGATCCCTGGTACAAAAAGAAAGAAAAGAATAAAAGTTGTGGGTGGCTGGGCTTGTGGTGACTATGGCTTGAATATAATAAGAAATTGCCATGGCCAGTGAGATAGATCAGCAGTCTAGAGCACCCGCTTAGGCAACTGAAGGGACCATGGTTCGATCCCCGACACCACATGCTGTGCCAGCCCCACCCCCGGGGCAGGCTGAGCTGGGTGTAATATACATACATATATACATACATTCATTCATACATACATGTTAAAAAAAAATTGCTGATTCCAGCAGAAGGCTGAGGTAGGAACTTTGTAAGTTGGAGCCCTGACTGGAGAGATAAAGACTTAGCAAGGCCTTGACTCAAAATACAGACATAAGCTGGGCGTGGGTTGCTCACCTGTAATAAAGCACTCTGGAGGCTGAGGCAGGACAGGATGATCCTCATGAGCTTGAGACCAGCCAGAGCTGCAGAGCGAGACCCTGTGTCAAAAGGACAAATATATGTAGGAAAAAAGGCTGGGGTGTGGCCCAGTGGGAGCTCCTGGGCCCAACCCCCAGCACGAAAATAGCGGCCTCCTCCCAAGCCCACCCTGCCCAGCATCTTCTTGCCCACCGTGGCTGCTCCACACTGCAGTCCTGAGAAGGTCAAGCCAGACTCCAGTCCTCCCAGCCCTCCTCACGGTTGCTGCTGCCTCCGAGTCTAGTTTAGGCGCCTGCCAGGCGCTTCGCATAGAAGGTGGCAGTGCATCCGTGCCACGTGGAGCGCCTCGTCCCGATTTGCCCAGCCCTGGGGGTTAAATCAGCAGCACCTTTGCACTGAGCTACCTCTGCAGCCCTTTTTTCTTTCTTTTTTTTTTTTTTTAAAAAAGAATTATTTATTTATTTATTTATTTTTTCTTGTTTATGGCCGGCTCAGCCTGCCCCAAGGGCAGGGATGGCGCAGCATGTGGTGCCGGGGATGGAACCGTGGTCCCTGAAGCCACCCAAGCTTTCCCAAGCAGGCGCTTTAGACCACTGAACCATCCTGCCGGACCCCTCTTTCTTCCTTTTTGTGGGACTGGGGTTCAAACTCACGACCTTGCACTTGCCAGGCAGGCACTTGTGCCATGGAGCTATCTCCCCAGCCTCAGCAGCCCTTTTTTCAATTTTAAAATTTTGGGACAGTCTCACTGAGTCCTCAGGTACACAAGCTCAACTTAAGCCTGGGGTCCTTCTGCCTCAGCCTTCCAGGGTACCGGGATGCCAGAAACTTGGGGTCTTTCTGCCTCAGCCCTGTAGGATGCCAGGATGCCAGAAGTGTACACCACGTCTTATCGAAACATGCTCTTTTGTTTCTGTTTTGGCTTTTTATTTGTTTGTTTTGTATTTTAGGGAAGGGTCTACAGGGTGTTCAGGGTCTCACTGCTCCTTGGACTCGTAGTGATCTGTCTGTTGACCGCCTCTCAAGAGCTGGGATTACAGGTGTGCACCACCATGCCCAGTCTCAATTGTCATCTCAGTGAGCGCAGGGGGCAGGGCCGGCTCAGCAGGTCCCAAGATTGAACCTCTGGACCCTGCATCTGCCTAAGCAGGTACTTTAATCCACTGAGCTATTTGCTGGCCCTTGTTTTTGTTTTTTGAGAACAGGTCTCATTATGTAGTCAAGGCTGGCCTGGAACTTACCACATAGCCCAGACTTGGCTTGAGCTTGTGACCATCCTCCTGCCTCAGTGTCCTAATGCTGGGATTATAAGAATGTATCACTGCTCCTGGACCCCAATGTGCTCACTTTGATGGAATGGTATATTGAGGAGAACAAGTTATAATTGCCAAGAAAATATCTAGTTCTGGCACCAGGCGTGGTGGTGCACGCCTGTAATCCTAGCACTTGGGAGGCTGAGGTAAGAGGATCGATGTGAGCTGCAGACCAGCCTGGGCTACAAAAGTGAGCTCAAGGCCAGCCTGAACTGCATAGTGAGACCCTGTCTCAAAAAAAGCCTAGCTCTACAGACTTCGTGGTGCTCATCAGTGCTTAGGAGGCTGAGACAGGAGGATGGCCACAAGTTCAAGGCTAGCCTGGGCTACAGAGTAAAGGTCAGCTTGGACTACAAAGCAACACCCTGTCTCAAAACACCAAAAAAGACTGGGGAGATAGCTCTGCGGTCTAAGTGCCTGCCTAGCAAGTGAAAGGACCAGGGCTTGATTCCCAGTAACACATGCTATGCTAGCCACAGGACTCCAGGCTAGCTATGCTGATCAGAAACCAGGCATAGTGGAGCACACCTATAACCCCAGTGCTGGGAAGGTGAGACAGGAAGATCACTGTGAGTTCAAGCAGTGTAGCAAGACCCTGAGCCAAATAAATAAGTAAATTTTAAAAGTTAACTAAAACACACACACAGCCGGGCGTGGTGGTGCACGCCCATAATCCCAGCACTTGGGAGGCTGAGGCAGGAGGATCACTGTGAGTTCGAGACCAGCCTGGGCTACAAAAGTGAGCTCAAGGTCAGCCAGAACTGCATAGCAAGACCCTGTCTCAAAAAAGCAAAAAACCCCCCAAAAAACAAAAACAAAAAACAAAAAACAAAACAAAACAACAACAACAACAAAACCCCCCCCCCACACACACACACAAAGAAAAGCCTAACTGAAAGGAAGAACTAATTATCGATCAAAAATGAATGAACAAAATTGATGGAGGTGGGGCTGGGGAGAGAGCTCCGAGGCACAAGTGCCTCCCTGGCAAATGCAGGGTCATGAGTTTGAAGTCCAGTACTGCAAAAAAAAAAAAAAAGAAAGAAAGAAAGATGCCAGGCGTGGTGGCACACGCCTGTAATCCCAGCACTCGG
This sequence comes from Myocastor coypus, assembly GCA_004027025.1. Classification (NCBI taxonomy): domain Eukaryota; kingdom Metazoa; phylum Chordata; class Mammalia; order Rodentia; family Myocastoridae; genus Myocastor; species Myocastor coypus. The sequence goes on along the minus strand of PVJA010030942.1, from coordinate 9,110 downwards.
GAGGCTGAGGCAGGAGGATCCACGTGAGTTCAAGACCAGCCTGGGCTACAAAAGTGAGCTCAAGGCCAGCCTGAACTGCATAATGAGACCCTGTCTCAAAAAGACAAAAAAAAAAAAAAAAAGAAAGAAATTACTGGAGGTGGCAAAGTGCATTGTGGGAACTCAGAGGAATACTGGATGTAGTCCAGGTAGAGGAAGAAGCAGGCTTCCTGGAGAGGAGGCATCACTTTTGACACTGAGACTCAAGGTAGAGGAAGTAGAGCTCCAGCCAGTATGTTCCTGGCATGTGGACCAGCATGTGCAAAGGCCCAGGAAAGGTTCCGAACTCAGGGCAGGCAGCCCATGACTGTCCTCTCCTCCACCCCAGCAGCGCCCCCAGCCCTCCTTCACACGGCATGGACCCATTCTCCCAGAAGTGGCGACTTTCCCTGGCGAGCTGGCTCCTGTTCAGGCTGCCTCCTGCCTTTCCCAAGGCTCCCAGCTGGGGCTCAGCTCACTTCTGTGTGGTCTCAGGGGCTAATGCAGCCCTGCCCTTGTCACCCACCAGGGCCTTGGCTTCCTGGAGAGGCTCCTTAGGTCTAATCTCTGTGCTCTGGGACCCCAAACTCTGCCACATCTGCCTGGGTTTCAGCAGCAACTCTGGTGCTGCAGGCTTGATGAAGGAGTCGCGTTTGGAAAATGTTCCCTGAGACTGGACCTAGAGGAGAACTAGCTACCACTCACCCTGGCAGGTGCATGACAGGCCCGGGGCAAGCGCTGGCATGGCAAACTCTCTCCTATCCTGGTGGGTGTCCCCACACAGGACCACACAGATGGTGGCCTTAGCCTGTCTGCTGTTCCCTCCAGTAGCAACCATTTCCGAAGCCCCAAGGATTACGGGAACGCTGCTCCTCTGGGCGACATCTGTTTGGGCTCAGAAACCTGAGCCTGCAGCCCAAGCTTCGAGATTAGCAGCAACCTCACCTGGGGAGGCAGAGTGTGCAGCAGGACCACATGTAGGCCACCTCCCCCAGGCCACCAGGGAGCCCTCAGTGAGGGTCTCAGGTCCCCAGGCCTGAGTAAGGGTCACCCCAAATTCCCAAGCACTTTGAACATATCAGACCCGTGGGCAAAGGGAGAACCTGGCTGTATGCAGCCTGGAAGGGTTGCAATAGTTGTTGCTGCTACCGCGCATCTGCGGTGTGCCAGCCACTGTGACAAGCTTCTTATGGACAGTGACAACAAGTAAGGCTTATGTCTCTGTCATTTGCCATGTGATAATGATGCAGGAAGAAAAAAACTGATTTGGGGTGGATGACCTCCAATAGGGAACCTCCAAATGATATAGGGAAAACTGATCCCCAACCTGAAAAGTACCTGGGACGAGTTTGCATTCTCTAAAGCCAAAGAATGAATTTTAGAAACAAACGGAGGTAATGAGCAGAACCTATTTACTGAGAGAAAGAAAGCTCCTGTCTAAGAGAGGGACAGGAGGGGTGTTCCGAGTGGGCGTCCCCAGGAAGCTGTCTCTTCCAGGGACTTTTATAGAGAAGACATGGGAACTCGCTTAGGTCGGTATGAGTTGGGATAAAAGCTGTAGTCAACCAATGAGATTACAAGCATCAAGCATCATTGCTCAGGTAAAATTGATTAACATCAGGATCCAATGGGAAGGCAAGTCATGTAGCAAGTGGGCAAGAACACCACCTATTGGGCTTGGGGTTGTGACTCTTTCCAGGATCTTTCAAGGTGATTGATACTTATTTAGCGTATCAATCATTGATGCCCACCCTTGAGAAAGTATGTAGCTGCTTCTTTTTACTCTTGTCTTGAGGGCCTAGCTCTGTCTGACTGCCTATAATATTTCTATGTAATTTAGTTGCCTACAACAATAAGAACTTTCTCCTTTATTTCTTTGTTTCTTTATTTTATTTTATTTTATTTTATTTTTTTGAGACAGGGTCTTGCTATGCAGTTGAGGCTGGCCTTGAGCTCACTTTCGTAGCCCAGGCTGGTCTCGAACTTGCACCAATCCTCCTGCCTCAGCCTCCCGAGTGCTGGGATTATAGGTGTGAGCCACCACGCCCGGCTCTTTCTTTTTTTTTTTTTTTTAAATAAGAACTTTTTTTAAAATAATTTTTTATTTTATTTATTTATTTATTTTTTGTTTCAGAACCTTTGTTTGTTTATTCACTCATTTTTATGGCCGGCTCAGCCCGCACCAACGGCAGGGCTGGCGCAGCATGTGGTGCCGGGCATTGAACCGAAGTCCCTGAAGCTGCCCAAGCTTTCCCAAACAGGTGCTTGAGACCACTGAGCCATCCCGTCGGGCCCTCTTTCTTTCTTTCTTTCTTTCCTTTGTGGTACTGGGGATTGAAGATTGAACTCACGACCTTGCACTTGCCAGGCAAACACTTATTCTATTGAGCTATCTCCCCAGCCCTCATTTTTCACATAAGGGTAGAGATCTTTGCTCACCTCCTCTTTCTGTACTACTGAGGATTCAACCCAAGGCTTTTGCACTGAGCTCCATTTCCAGCCCTTTTTACTTTTTATTTTGAAGCAAGGTCACCAAGTCACTAAGATGCCCACGCTGGGCTTGAAACTTGTAATCTTTCTGCCTCAGCCTCCCAGAGTGCTTGAGTGACCAACCCTGGCTGTACCCCATACTTTCTTATCACCCCAGCACTCACACATATTGAGCCCTCAACTGATATATGATTGATACTGTGAGTACAAAATCTGAACTTTCCAGAGCTTTCTAGAAGCTTTTAGAACTTTTCAGATTTCTGAATCTTTTCCCTTCCTTCCTCATCCTGCAGGGAGGCAAGACATGGAGGGTTTTTTAAAAAACAGGAATTGAATGCTCGCTTCAGCAGCACATATACTAAAATTGGAACAATACAGAGAAGATTAGCATGGCCCCTGCACAAGAATGACACGCAAATTCGTGAAATGTTCCATATTAATTAATTATTTATTTATTTTTTCTTGTTTCAGAACATTTATTTGTGTATTCACTCATTTTATGGCTGGCTCAGCCTGCCCCGAGGGCAGGGCTGGCGCAGCACGTGGTGCCAGGGATCAAACCGCAGTCCCTGAAGCCACCCAAGCTTTCCCAAGCAGGCGCTTTAGACCACTGAGCCATCCGACCAGGCTCCAAGCGTTCCATATTAAAAAAAAAAAAAAAAGGAATTGAACTCAGGACTGCATGCTTTTCTTTCTTTCTTTCTTTCTTTCTTTCTTTCTTTCTTTCTTTCTTTTTTTTTTTAACAGGACTGGGGTTTGAACTCATGACCTTGCACTTGCCCAGCAGGCACTTGTACCACTGAGCTATTGCCCCAGCCCCAGGACTGCATTTTGCTAGGAAGGTACTGTGCCTCTGAGCTACACCGCTGGCCCAAGACATGTTTTGTTTTGGCTTGAATGATGAGGAAAGACAAGCACAGATTGCTACCATTCCATAGTCACATGGAGGGAAAGAGCTGGCAGTAGCTGGTGGGTCTCCCACACTGTGAGCTGATTTCCTGGGAGGCCCTTCTCCCCATACTCACTTGCTTCCAGAGCCAATTTGCTGGGTTTCCCATCCGTTCTCTGACCTTCAGAACATCCTCACAATTAATCTCCTTTCTGCCTAAAACCATTAACCATTTATTGAAAACCTGCTGGACTCCTGCTCTATTGAGTCTCCTCCTCCTGTTCACTTCCCAGCATCGGAGGCCGGAGCAGGAGAGGTTGAGATCCTGCCCAAACTCACACCGCAGGGAAGGGCAGAGTGCGGCCATCTGAAGAAAAGTCCTTGCTTTTAGCCTAATTCTGCGCTTGTTATCTGAGCTCTGAGTGGGAAGAGCCCTCAGCCTCTAAAAGGTTTCCTCCCCAGCCCTGAGGTCCAGGATGGCCTCCAGCCAAGGCTGCCATCTCCCTTCTCGGCTTTCCACAGTGCCTCAGGAGCACAGAGTGACAAGATCTGGAAGGTGACCTTCCTCTAACTGCCCATCCTCCAGTGTGTGTGTAGGGGGAGTGGGCACAGGAGCAGCACTTCTTGCCAGTCGCAAAGATGGGGCAAGAGCCTACTCCCTGTGGGTAGAGAAAATAATGATAGTAGCCGGGTGTGGTGGCACATGCCTGTAACCCCAGCCATTGGGAGGCTGAGGCTGGAGGATTGGTGCGAGTTGGAGACTAGCCTGGGCTACCAAAGTGAGCTCAAGGCCAGCCTGAATAGCATAGTGAGACCCTGTCTCAAAAAGACAAAAAAAAAAAAAAAAAGTGATAGTGTGACTTTTTCATTTGGTTGCTTTTGAGGTTTTGAGGCAGGGTCTCATTATGTAGTACAAGCTGGTCTCACCTATGTAGTACAGGTTGGCCTCAAACTCAAGACAAACTTCCTGCCTCAGCCTCCCAAGTGCTGGGGTGACAGACATGGCCCCCACCTCTGGCAGGCTTTGCTCTCGAAGCCTGTGTTCCCCCAGAGTGCTGCTGAGAATTCAGACCTACAGTAGAGCCCAGTACACAGTAGGTGCTCAGTTAATAACCATGGGTGAAGGAAGGAAGAAAGCAAAGAGCTAGGAGAGATTTGACCCAACAGGCCTGCTGTGGCTTTTCGTGTGAAAGCCCCCAATATGAGCTCATTTTTTTTTTTTTTTTTTTTGGCTTTTTGAGACAGGGTCTCACTGTGCAGTTCAGGCTGGCTTTGAGCTCACTTTTGTAGCCCAGGCTGGTCTCGAACTCGCAGCGATCCTCCTGCCTCAGCCTCCCAAGTGCTGGGATTACAGGCGTGAGCCACCACGCCCGGCAGTTTTTTTGTTTTTGATACAGGTTCACACTATGTAGCTTGGACTCGTAGTGGTCCTTCTGTCTCAGCCTATCCAGCACTGGGGTTACAGGTGTGTGCCACCATGCCTGGCTTTGGGGCAGCATGGCATGTAGTAGCAGGGATCAAGCTCGAGATCTTGCTCTTGCCAGCCAGGTGCTTAGAAAGCGGAACTATTTCCCCAGTCCTGGACGTTTTTTTTAACACGCCTGTAATCCCAGCACTTGGAAGGCTGAGGCTGGAGGATTGGTGCGAGTTCAAGACCAGCCTGGGCTACAGAAGTGAGCTCAAGACCAGTCTAAACTGCATAGCAAGACCCTATCCCAAAAAGATTAAAAAAAAAAAAAGAAAGAAAGAAAGAAAAGAAAAGAAAGACCCTGGGTTCAATCCCCGTTACTGCAAAAATAAAAAATAAATCTGTCGCCTGTTCGCCAAATTCCAGTTCCACACGGATCAGGCTGGAACATGGAAGCCCAGCTTCCAGCGCGCAGCGCTAGCCGGCCCCCATGGCCCAGCCCCCAGCAGCTCGGCGCAGCGCTGAGTTCCCACCGCAATTACGGTAATTAGCCCGCACCGCGGAGGGAAGGAGGGAACCCGGGAAGAGGCAGGAGGCCGACTTTGGCAAGGGCGACCCGCTTCCCCGCGGGCCTCCCGATTGGTCCGCGCGGGGCACGTGATGTGCGCCGCAGACTTGTTGCTGGGCATCCCAGTGTTGCCAGGGCAACGCCCACCGCGCGCTCGGAGCGCGTGGTGCCAGGGAGAAGTGGATGCGCCGAGGGTCTCAGGCTCGGCGGGAAGCGAGGAGGGGGAACTGGTAGGGCCAGGCGAGCGCTACCGCCTTCCCTTCAGCTCCCGCCAGCCCCAGCCGCGGACTGTACTCCCAAATCCACGTGGGTGCACAGCAAATCAGAGGCACCTGGAGGGCCGGGGGTGGGGTGGGATAGGTGGGGTGAGGTAGGGAGGACATTTGTTCAGAGTGGGGCGGCGTCAGACTCATCCCTGTCCCTCAAATCATCCTGTTCATCACGATAGCCCTTGCACCTGCCCCCAAGCTGTGCAGGCCTAGGCTGGGCACTTTGGATTTCATCATTTTTACATGGCAGTGAAGCAGGCATTACTGTTACTTCCCTGTGACAATGGGGAAAGTGAGCATCACAGCCAGAAGGCTGAGGCTCCGCCTTCCAGGAGGGTCCACTAAGCCCACATACCCATCATGTTAGGAAAGGTCTTCCCATAAAAGCATTTAATCATTACATTGGTAGCCTGGCATGGTGGTGCCTGCCTTTGAGCTCAACACTCCAGGAGGCTGATGCAGGAGGATCACCCAGTGTAGCCAACTTAGTGACTTAGTGAGGCCCTGTCAATAAATATATAAAGAAATATATATATATATATATATATATATATATATATATATATATATATCCCCAGACCCAAGAAATAAATAAATATTTTAAAGGTCTGGGAAAAATATTTTAAAAATAGCTCTGTGGCACAAGTACCTGCCTTACTAGTGCAAAGTCATGAGTTCAAACCCTGGTCCCCCAAAATAAAAAAAAAAAGGTCTGGGAACGCAGCTCAGTGTGAAGGCTTTGAGTTCATCCCCTCATTTTGAAAAAAAAAAAATCTCATTGTTTACTTATTTATTGTCTTTTAAATTTTTTTTATTTTAATTAATTTATTTTTTGTTTCAGAACTTTTGTTTATTTATTTATTTTCATGGCCCGCCCAGCCTGCCCTAAGGGCAGGGCTGGCGCAGCATGTGGTGCCGGGGATCGAACCGAGGTCCCTGCAGCCGCCTAAGCTTTCCTAAGCAGGTGCTTTAGACCACTGAGCCATCCTGCTGGGCCCCTATTTATTGTCTTTTTGAGATAGGGTCTCGCTGTGCAGTTCAGGCTGGCCACCATCTCACTTTTGTAGCCCAGGCTGGTCTTGAACTCACATGGATCTTCCTGCCTCAGCCTCCCAAGTGCTGGAATTACAGGTATGCACCACCATGCCCAGCATATTATTTGTTTATTGTGATATATATATATATATATATATATATATATATATATATTACAAAATTTGTCTTTTTTTTTTTATGGCTGGCTCAGCCCGCCCTGGGTGTGGGGCTGGTGCAGCATGTGGTGCGGGATGGAACCATGGTCCCTGAGGTTGCCTTAAGCAGGTGCTTTAGGCGGCTGAACCACCTCACTGGCCCAAATTTGCCATTTGAACTACACTGTTTAGTGGCATTCAGCACATTCTCAAAAGAAACCGTATTCACTAAGGGAAACCGCCCAGACTTCTGCTTTCCTCCACCTACTAGGAACCCCAAATCTACTGGCCCCCTCTGTAATTCGCCTATTGTAGATAAGCGCCTTCGTGTGAGAATCGTTGTTTTGAATCAGACTCTTTCACTGAGTGTAGGGTCCACAAGCGCCATCCAGGTTGTAGCATGGATCTGAACACCTTTTCCCTTCGCTGAGTATGGAGCAGCCTCATGCCTGTCATCAAAGCTGTTTGGGAGGCTGACGCAGGAGGATCTTAAGTCTGAGTCAGCTCGGGCAACAACACAGTTTGGCTTTGTGTCAAAATAAAAAACATATAAAAAGGGCTGAGGGCGTGGGGTAGCTCACTGCAGAGGACTGCTGCTGGCGTGGAAGCGTAAGGAAAAAAGGAACATCTAAGTAAGACGGCTGGGCTCAGAACCGGAAGTGGGGCTCGGGCTGAACCACGAAAGATGAGGCGCAGCCAGGCACCGGGTTCCTTGACAGAAGGGAAACCGAGAAGTGGGGATGGAATTGAGGAGCAGGGCTGACAGTGCGGCGATTGCGGAAAGGCTGTCAGGCGGAGCCGGCCTGACCAGATGGGGTGTTTACCAGTTGTTCTAGGGTTGATACAGGTGCCGAGGAGGGGAGAATTTGGTACTTTGTCTTTTCTTTTCTTTTTTCTTTTTGAGACAGGGTCTCATTATGCAGCTCAGGCTGACCTTGAGTTCACTTTTGTAGGTGAACTCAAGGTCAAGACCAGGCTGGTCTTGAACTTGCACCGATCCTCATGCCTCAGCCTGCCAAGTGCTGGGATTATAGGCATGCGCCGTCACTCCCGGCAGCATTTTTTTTTTTTTTTATAGATTTGTCTTTTATTTTTCTTTTTTATTTTTTCTTGTTTCAGAATCTTTATTTGTTTATTCACTCATTTTTATGGCCGGTTCAGCTTGCCCTGAGGGCAGGGCTGGCGCAGCATGTGGTGCCGGGGATCGAACCGCGGTCCCGCCCAAGCTTTCCCAAGCAGGCGCTTTAGACCACTGAGCCATCCCGCTGGGCCCGCGGCAGCATTTTCATTTTTATTTTTTCGGAGTTGTGGATAGAACTCACGACCTTGTACTTGCCAGGCAGGCGATTGTGCTCCTGAGCTATCTCCCCAGCCCACATGGTGCATTTTTAAATTTGTGTAAAAACTACGTACCACGTGGAGTGTGTGGCTCACACTGTAATTCCAGCATTAAGGAGGCTGACGACAGGAGAATCGTCATGAGTTCAAGGCCAACTTTGGTGACATAGCATGATTCTCTCTTGATCTTTTTTTTTTAAAGTATTTTTTGCTGGGTGTGGTGGTGCATGCCTGTAATCCCCGCACTTGGGAGGCTGAGGCAGGAGGATTGGTGCGAGTTCGAGACCAGCCTGGGCTACAAAGGCCAGTCTCAACTGCTTGTCGAGACCCTGTCTCAAAAAGACAAAAAAAAAAAAAAAAAAAAAAAAAGATTTATTTTATTTTATTTTATTTCTTGTTTCAGAACTTTTGTTTGTTTGTTTATTTATTTTTATGGCCGGCTCAGCCTGCCCTGAGGGCAGGGCTGGTGCAGCTTGTGATGCCAGGGATTGAACCATGGTCCCTGCAGCTGCCTAAGCTTTCCTAAGCAGGCGCTTTAGACCAATGAGCCATCCTGCTGGGCCCCTCTCTTGATCTTTTTAAAACTTTATTTACTTATTTATGTTATGGCTGACTCAGCCTGCCCTGGGAGTGGGGCTGGTGTAGCACTTGGTGCTGGGGATCAAACCTCCATCCCTGCGGTTATTTAAGCTTGCCTAAGTGTGCACTTTTTTTTTTTTTTTTTGTCTTTTTGAGACAGGGTCTCACTATGCAGTTGAGGCTGGCCTTGAGCTCACTTTTGTAGCCCAGGCCGGTCTCGAACTCGCACCAATCCTCCTGCCTCAGCCTCCCGAGTGCTGGGATTACAGGCATGAGACACCACGTACAGCTCCCTAAGTGTGCGCTTTAGACTGCTGAGCTGTCTCATTGGCCTTTTTTTTTTTTTTTTTTTTTTTTTTTT
>PVJA010030941.1:14675-25420 GCA_004027025.1 Myocastor coypus | reverse complement strand
AAAAAAAAAAAAAAAAAAAAAAAAAAAAAAAAAAAAAAAAAAAAAAAAAAAAAAAAAAAAGAACAACTTTGAAATCTTACTGGACATGATGAAATAAAGTTGAGATGGAATAGTTTAATAGAGTAAACAAGTCAGTAAGACATGACTTGTCAGTACTACATTACCAGTAAAGGGGAGGTGTCATCACTTATAAAAATTCTTTTTGCTCTTTTCCTTTGATGCAAAAACAATATGCATGAGTTGTGGAAATTACAGAAAAGTAGAAAGAAACCAAAAAATTGACAACAAAGATGGCTTCATTGAAAAAAGATACCACTGGAATTTAGGTGCTTATTTCTACCTTTTGTAAAATCTTTTTTGCAATTATAAATAATTTAAAATACTGCAATCTTTACTATTATATAATGAGCACTTTCCCATGTCATTGAGTAATCTTAGAAACATTTTTATGGCTATAATAAATCATTTACCATATATACCATATTTATTTGGTTTTGTATCATCAAAATTTATTTTTAAAATTTTGCCTTTGTAAAACATATAATAGATATATTTATGCCTAACATTTTATGTGTTTCTATTCAGAAAAGACTTCTAGAAGGAAAATTACACTGTAAAAGGTTAAACTTGTTTTTACAGTTTTAACTCTAAACAGTTTTCTAGAAGGTTTTTTGTGTCATTATAAGCTATCAGCACTGTATAAGAGCATGTGTCTTATTATACCCTAAATAGGCAACTGTATTTTTAACATTTCTAATAGGTAAAAATAACATAGCACTTTAAATTTATTCATTTGATTATAAGTGAAGCTAAATATTTTACTGTTTTATCAGCTTTATGTATTTCTTATAAGAATGATTTTAGCCTTTGTTCATGTGTGAAGGAGAAGTTTAATTCTTTTTTTTTTTTTTAGCAGAATCGATTAAGAGAAAGAAAGCTCCCATCCAAGAAAGGAAGAGGAGGGGGGTCTCTAGTAGGTGGTCCCCCCCTTTTTTTTAATCAGTGTTTGATTCTGTTAATTTTTTTTTTTTTTTCAGTACCTGGAATTGAACTTGGCCTCATGCTTGCCAGGCAGGTGCTGTGATACTGAGTTTTTGAGGTTTTTCTTTCTTTTTTTAAAGAATTTTTTATTTTTTATTTTATTCTATTTTTCTTGTTTCAGAACTTTTGTTTGCTTATTTCTTTATTTTTATGGCCAGCTCAGCCTGCCCTGAGGGTAGGGCTGGTGCAGCATGTGGTGCTGGGGATCGCACTGCAGTCCCTGCAGCCTCCTAAGCTTTCCTAAGGAGGCGCTTTAGACCACTGAGCCATCCTGCCAGGCCCCTTGAGGTTTTTCTTTAATTTTAAAAAATTATTTTGAGCTGGGCGTGGTGGTGCACGCCTGTAATCCCAGTACTTGGAAGGCTGAGGCAGGAGAATCAGTGTGAGTTCGAGACCAGCCTGGGCTACAAAAGTGAGCTGAAGGCCAGCCTGAACTGCCTAGTGAGACCCTGTTTCAAAAAGACCAAAAAAAAAAAAAAATTATTTACATATTTTATTTGTAATTAGGTCAAATATATCCTATGTGTTTAACACAATTATGCTTAGAAAAAGTTCTCCCCACCCCAAGAAGATACCTCTGATTTTTGTTTTTAAAGAAAAGTGGCAGGGTCTTTATTTATTTTTTAAAATTTAAATGAAATCTGGGACTGGGGAGATAGCTTGGTGGTCTAAGTGCCTGCTGGGCAACTGGAAGTTTCATTTCAATTGATCCCTGGTATCACATGTTGTGCCTGTTCCAGAACCCCAGGCACACCATGCTAGCTCAGAAACTGGGCATGGTGGTGCACACCTGTAATCCCAGCACTAGGAGGCTGAGACAGAAGGATCACTGTGAGTCTGAGCTGTGTAGCAAGACCCTGTACCAAATAAATAAAGAAAGAAAGGGAGGGAGGTCAGGTTAAGTCAGGGGCCAAGCTGTTCTCCTCCAGAATGCCCTGGTTTACCTACATCCTGGTCACTTACTAGTTGGCTTTGGGCAAGTGACACCATGTTTCTGTGCTATCCTTCCTTATACATAAAAGGAGGTGGCTCAGAGATTGAATCAGCTAGTAGAAGGCACTTAGAACTGTAGGTGTGGACTGTGGGGAATATCATTACCACTCTTTCAATGCACACACCATTCAGTGTCAATAGCGATACTGAAATTACTCCAGTAAAGGACACCAATAGCCCCATATTTGTCATCACAACAGGATGCAGGGACTAAGACGAAGCTTTCTGGAATCAGGAAACCTGGATTGGAATGCTGCCTCTACCATTTACAAGCTGTGTGACCATGTTCTTTCAAAAGCACCTTAATTTCCCCCCATGTAAAATAGAGCTATTCACTGTACCTACCTCATAGGGGTCTCACAAAAAGTTCTAAATGATAAATGTAAATAAACATAGTTTGGTACAACAATTGTTGTCATCAGAGTGATCTTACTAGAGCCCGTGAAACTGTTTCTGTCTCTATGTAGTTTCAGGCTGTCACTGTGTGACGCAGACTGGCCTCCAATTTATGGTGATTCTCCTGCATCAGCCTCCTGAGTGCCACACTTGGTGGTGTCACTTTTTCTAGTCAGAATGATAAAATTTTTCTTAAAGCACTACATAGTAAATTATGTTTGTGGGTCATAGTTCTCTATCACGATTGCATATTCTTTAATATATAAGCCACTGATAATGTGGACAAGTGATTATAGGTATGTTACAATGAAACTTTATATACAAAAACAGGTGGCCAGCTAGGCATGGTGGCACATGTCCATAATCCCAGCATTCTGGGAGGCTATCTTACTTACTTCTTTGTCACTGTGACAAAATACTCACAGCCCACAACTTGAAAGGTTTATTTTGGTTCACAGATTTCAGTCCATGTTTTCAGGCTCCAAGGTAGAAACAGGATGACAGAGGGACACAGTGAAGGACAAGGTGCTCAACCCATAGAACCAGGTAGGTCTATTCAGTCAGTATCCACTTAAACACTGAATGAAATGACCACATGAGTCTGAGTTCCGACAGTGTGCTGCTCTACAAGAAAGTATTTCTTCTCTGTGAATCCTATAATACCTATCAAAACAAACTATGCAGAAGGCTTCATGGCCAGTGTAATACACTGAAACATCCTAAAGAATTAATCCTTCTTTTCCAAATGTGAGAGGAAACTTCAGGTTCAGGAAATTCATAATTTCAATGATCAAGTAATTCAGCAGACCTCAAAATAGAGCTGTACAGCATAATCTATAAAACAGGATAGACTTTACAGGAATCGAGGAACAGCTGTTTTCCCCTTTCTGCTTTAAAGAAGGAAATAACTTCCAGGGCTCCAGGGTATATCCTAAGCATATGGAGGGAATTTATTTGCTCAGAGAAATGTGACATATGACTGGCAAACGTCTCGGCTTGTAAGAGATAATATCCTGGTGGGTGAAATTAAGAGGAGAGGAAGGACATATATAGAGTCACTTAAGAATGGTGACTAAGACAAAGGGTGTATTAAGGCAGGGAAAAGAAAAGCTGAAGCTGAAATGATCTTAATATATCCCAAAGGGACACTATAAAAAATCAAGTATCACTTGTAGTAATAATGGCTTTAATAAAAACAAATTTTAGATAAAGACACTGACATAGAGAAACACACAGAAACTGAAACCTCAGTCAAAAGTAACAGTGTGAATATTAAATTTCTCCATACAGACTACAGAGGGTTCTTACAGTGATAAGAAAACCTGGAAAATATATTAAAAACTCTAGGGGAGAATTTTAGATTTCTGAAATATACTTTGAAATTGGTAATAGATAAAGGAGCATGTTTAAGCTTTTTCCCTTTACTTTTAATGCTTACATGAACTAGTAGTTAATGCTTTTAGTACAGTTAAATGTTTGCTGAGTTGGACAGATTAGTAGTTATATGTGACTCAATGTACTGTCTCTAGTAGTTAGGAGACAGCATTCTTTAGAATTTCTTAAAATCACAAAATCATTGTTGCTGTAAAAAAGGATTTAAAATTTTCTTTAAAAGAACAAAGTTAATTTTTGTGTTCTTGAATTTCCTATTTCCTTTTCTCCCCTAGGAATTCTGAAAAGATTCATTTTGTAGCCACATGGACATTGTTAATTCATTCGTCCTTCAAATATTTAATGGCACTTCGCACTGTATATGTTTCAAAAGAGGCAAACTATTACTTTGTGGTCCTTATTCTGAGAAGCTGGCAATATGGTGAGAAGATGGACAAGAATATAAACAATGTAAATGCAACGTTGGAGTACACTGATGGAGAACAGACATGAAGAGGTCAGGGGCTTGGTAAGGAATATGCCTTTCTTCATATAATGGAATACTGCTGAGCAATAAAAGGAATGGAGTCCTCATAAATTTAACAACATGGGTGCTTTTCAGAAGAATTACTGAGTGAGTGAAGCAGACACAATCAAATATCCCCTGAATGATTTCATTTAGAGGAACTTTTGCAGTAGGTAACAGAAGCTGTCAGAAATCACATCAGTGGTTCTTCTGGGAACAGTGTGAGGGCCCAGTGGGAAATAATTGATAAGGAATCTTAGGAAACTTCCAGGTGTGATGGTAGTATTTTAGGTTTTGGTCAAAACTGATTGCAAAGAACTCAACTTACCCTCTGAGTTCTTCAATAAATGTAAATTATATCTCAATAAAAATGTGCATTTAACTGTTTGGACTTGTCATTTGCAGCACAGGATTTCTAATGACATTTAAAGTTGTATAAAAATTAATAACCTCTAACCATATGTTATTATTTTTCTTTTTTATTAGATCTGGTGACTGGATCTAAGGGAGCACACTGAATTATACCGTGGCCATCTTTATTTTTTAAGATAGGCTCTCAGCAAAATAATCCAATATAGTCCAATAGCCCCTAACAGCAGTGGATTATCAGCAGAACTGGTAAAGTCAGAAGTTAACTTGAGCCTTTTATATCTGAGCATATTAATATGGCTTTACTTTTTATACCTCATGGTTAGACCTTTCTGCTTGATGTTTAAGATCAAGATAAAGCAAGACTTATGTAACAAAAATATAATTTTTGTATCTGAGAAGGCCACTCAAATCCCCTCAGGATTTACCCTGAAACCATGTACAGCAGCCTACAATATTTGAATGGCAATGGAACACCCATCTGACAAAATGAAACAAAAAAAGGGGACTATAAATGCAGGCCCATTTTATAGTAAAAAAATAGTTATGATAGATATATAGCTACTTTCTCTTAGTTCAATGAGATTTGTACTAAATAGTGTTTAGATCATGTTTGCATCTTGTACTCTGAATAACTACTTCAAAGACAACAATATGCAATGTAGTAATTATTGCAACTGTCCTTATAATCTGTTTTGAAACTGTCTCATTGCTATTTCTTATTAACATTAATAAAATAAAAAGTAACAAAAATAGACAATGTACACATGCATGGAAATATTACAGCAAGCCATATTATTTTGTATAATTAATATGTATCAGTTTAAATAAATAAATAAAATTCAGTGCATCAAGCTCTTTATCACCAGAAAAAAAAAGTGCAAAAATATCTGCAGACACATTCAGCTATTTGATCTTTGACAAAGTCGTCTAAAGCCTACGTTTAAGAAACCTTATTCAACAAATGGTGATGGGAAAACTGATTAACTGTTTGCAGATAATTGAAACTGAAGTGATCAACATCACATTGTACTAAACTGAAATCAGAATGGATAACCAAAATGTTACTAAAATAAAGTTTCTTAATTATGTGATCAGGAAGAGAATGATGTCATCACATGTGATTAGAATCAAGTAAAGACTCTATTTCATGAAAAAAATAAAACAAAAAACAGATTCTCATCAGGTTGTTCATGCTGGCCTTAAACTTGTGATTCTCCTGCTTCAGTCTCTCAAGTACCTAGGATTATAAAAGCAAGAAGGCATGATGCCTGCCTCATTATTTTCTTTTTGGTACAAATTAGAATTTCTTTTGGTTTCTTAATGAAATAAAAGTATAAAATGATACATTTTTTTCCCAATTACAAAAAAAAAAAAAAAAAAAAAAAAAAAAAAAAAAAAGAAAGAAATGCAATGTGTACAGTGGGTGGCAGCAGGGGGACAAAGAGGTCAAAACTCTATATTCTGTTTAACTGAGGATCTGGGAAGGCATCCATAAAGAAATGAATCTCAGTTGGATGTTAGGCAAAGAACAGGATTTCAATGCACAGACTAAGACCTCAGGAAGAACATTCCAGAACAGCATGTGTAAAGTCACAGGTGTGAGTAGGCTAGCACTGCCAAGCAGTTTATGTACACATAGAAAGACAAAGGCAGGTAGGGCAAACATCCCATATAGATAGCTTGGGTTCTCGCTCTTGTCCCATCTCTAATCTGCTATCTTGATCCGGCCTGGGACATGGCACAGATAAGACCTAAGGGAAGCTTTTACTTGAACAGTGTCCTGACTTAAGAAGATAACTGCTGCCTGGCAAGCAAGAGGTCCTTACTTCAATTCCTGGTATTAAAAAAAAAAAAAAAAAAAAAAAAAAGAGCAGGAGGAAGTCATGTGTACTGTAATTCTTGGCCTTTCTGCTTCAATTACTATGAGCAGAACCATTTCTAACAGGATCACTATCAACAGTGGCTAAATAGTGGTTACTACCAAAGGCTGTAACCATGTTTTTCATTTGCTATGCACTTTATCCGCCAAGAGGCTCTGATTCAGCACTATGTGAGAGAGGTCATAGCTTCTGTTTCTAATGCAAGACAGGATACTCTTGAGGTTCCCAGGTCTCAATGGGAATGTGCGTGGAAGTGGGGAAGTCCTCAAAGGAGAATTTTGTGCACATGTCCTTAGCAGCTCTTCAAGAAGGTATAGAGACACTGAAATACACAGGATTTACTGATCAGGTATTTCTCCAATATTTGATGGTTTACATTTCCTAACTTTTGGATCTGCTATGACATGGAACTATGTTAGACTTGGAGGCTTTAAAACCATCTTTAAAGACAGGATGTTGTCTCTGTGATGCTCTAAGCATGCTGATTCTCACTAGAAGAATGGTTTTTCAGCTGCAAGAAGACTCTCAGAAGAGTTGGGCCTTGTATTCTCAGGATACAAACTTTCCAGGAATGCCCCTTCCACTGGGCAGAGTTGAGTGAGGGTTAGGCCACAGGTTTGGCAATGGAGAACTGTATCACTTGATAATGACTTTAAATAGTCACAAACCTATACGTTTTCCATTCTTTATGAAGTATGCTCATATTAATTATTAAAAATGATTTTGAGGCCCACAATTGAGGTCAGCATCTCAGAGGAGAAAATAGGTTTGCGGCAAGTTACTGAGCTTTGAATAGTCAGAATGTCTGCTTTCTTTTCTTCCCTCTCTTTCTACTATCTGTCCAAATTTATTTTTTCCCCCAGCTATTGCTATTTGTTAACTATGGTTCATCTTATTCTAAATAACTTATAAAGTTATAAAAATACAAAAGATAGTACAAAAGTGGGAGTAGAAACAACATAAATATAAGGATAGAAGCAAGGATTAGATAAAATGATAAACATATAATAAAGATGCTGCATATTGGTAGGGTACATATTTGATTCTAAATTTGTAGGTATCAATGTAAAAGACTGCTAGTAGTGTCTATGGGCTACAACAAAAGCAATAATTAAATAAAACATTCAAATCCGCAAAAGTACAATTTTAGGTCCTTAATAATTACAACTAAAGTCATAAGGGGGGGAATGGCAGAGCTAGGGAGATAGTTCAGTGGAATAAGTGCTTGCCTGGCAAGTGTAAGGTCCTGAGTTTGATCCCTGGTACCACACACACACACACAAAAGTCATAATGGATAGGAACTTCTTTTGATTATTTAACAGTTTTGAACTAGTTCTAAAATGATTTTGGTTTAAGTATTCTTACTCTAATATAAAAGTGAACTCATAGTATCTGAAGTCATGTAGCAAATTCCATTTACAAATATCAAAGCATATGAGACCCAATAAACTCATTAGTTGTTGAAAAGATCAAGGATTCAGGAAGATGGGTAGGGTGACTGTTTTCACACAAGGAATGTTACAGAGGAAAAAAAAAAGGTCAGGACACAAAAATCTACCCACCGTGGTACAGGAATAAATAGATCTTTATAGAATGTTTGATCTTACTTTGTAAATTGTTCTAGCTTGGTTCAAAATATTAACATGATGTTTCACACCATAAGATGCTTTTTAATAAACCTAGACTTGAGCACTTGCATGCACGTGCGCGCGCGCGCACACACACACACACACACACACGCACACATACACACACACACACACACCACACACGGAGAAGGGGAGAGGCAGGGAGGGAGGGAGGAGAGAGGGAGAGGGAGAGGGAGAGGGAGAGAGAGGGAGTGAGGGAGGGAGGAAGAGAGAGAGAATGAGAGAGAGAGAGAGAGAGAGAGCACACACTATTCCTGAGCTCCTGAGCTTTCTGTGTTGTACCCCTTGCTGCATTCAGGCCATAGGGCTAGAGTTTATTTATATTGGCTAGTTTTGCACCCTCCTCACTCAATCCTCCAGTTCCCCATACTTTTATGCCAAATAACAGACATGAGAGTTTTTCCTTTTTATAATTTACTATTACTGTGTAGAACATATGTCCAAGTCAGGATGCCCCTTCACCCACAGGAAGGGCCTGGGACCACCTGACTCACTGACAGGACTAGTCCAGAAATAGAAAAAAAAGTAATCTGGCTAAAAGTGAGAGAGGAGTGGAAACTTCTAAGGTGGCACAGGCTAAGGTGCTATGTTGTATC
Source organism: Myocastor coypus (assembly GCA_004027025.1). NCBI lineage: Eukaryota > Metazoa > Chordata > Mammalia > Rodentia > Myocastoridae > Myocastor > Myocastor coypus. Next base: position 16,595 of record PVJA010030941.1, on the reverse strand, counting down.
AAAGTAATTCTCTGAGTTTATTGGTGAGAGTCAGGTTTAGCCCAAGCATAATTTGCTTGTTACTTGACCCATTATAACATTTATTTTACTAAGATGTGTTCAGCCATGACTTTCAGGGATGTACGGTATGGGGCAGAAGGAAAGAAGCTGCCAGAGAAGTAGCAACTCTTTGCTTTTATAAAGAGATGTATCTCCCAGGCCTCTATCTGAAAAGATTATTCCTTGCCCTTCTAAATGAAGAATTATATGTGTTATGCTCCCTGCTTTCTAGCAAAATGAAGTACCTGACATCACAGCGCTGTTCAGCAAACTGTAAAAGATGACTATGGAAATTAATTCAGTTATGGTTTCCTATCCAGGAAAGAGAAAGAAATCAGGCATAAATGATATAGCTTGATGTATTTATTCCTTAGTTAAAGCAGGGCCTGAGGAAGTGTGCAGAAGGGCCTGGTGGAGCAAGAAACTGAGTGCAAACAGGCAAACCTTAAAGCTAGTATCTGTTAACTTGAAAAATGTCTAATCAGTTCATAAACCCTTGCTATCAAAATCAAAGGTACAGCAGCAGCAACTGCTGCTACCAAATGCTTAGGAACTTCTCTGAGCTAGGCATAGCACCAAAGGCATTACATCCATCTCCTCATTGAGGTGTGTCTTTTCTCCCTTCCCACACAAATCTCAGCTGGCCCTCTGTATTTGGGGGTGTCCAGTAGTTTCCTTTCTTGTTTAGGAAAGACCACTGACACCTGCATAACTAAGGTGGGGGATAGGGCTCCGGGGAGAGCTCCATTCTACGGCTGGTTTGCCACAGGCTCTACATCACAGTAAGCTTCAGAGAAGGTTGGGGAGGATCAGCTGTGATTTGGAGGCTGCTGAAAGGGCCTGAGCTCCCTATCTTCTTATTTTTCTCACCATTCTCATTTCTGCCCCCAAATTTACTAGCCATGAACGAAAAGGCAAAGACTGATGCCAGTAGCTGAAGTGTATAGTTTAATGACCAGAAAACAGACATGTCATATATAATTGAATCATCACAGTGTATGTGACAGAGTTAAGACAGTTAAAAAAACAGTTGCTATTTTAACTTCCAATTTTCAAGTGATTGTTGGGACTAAAATTTCTTGCACCTCAGAGTTTTTATTTTGGAAAACCGCCAAAGCACACTTTTAGCCATATTTGAGTAAATGAAACATTAAAAAAAAAAAAGCAATGCTTACAGCCACATTAAATTCTAACCAGATGTTTTTAAAAAAACCTTTTTTTTGCATGTATACATCGCCATTTATTCTAGCAGAGTCACTTTATGGCTTCCTCTGAACTAAATTTGCATTAGACTAAAAGCACTAATGCTGGAAAGGCCCAATGACAAACTTCATCTCCTCACTTCCTCTCTGAGGACTGCATACGTCACATACATCCCACATCCAGAGGCAGTAAAGAGGATCCTGTTGGCTTCTTTAATTCTCTTCTCCCCAAACTACTGGGGATCTAAGTACAATTTTAACAAACACTTAGTGAATGTGAATATCTTCCAGACTAAGAACAGAACTTCAGAACAGTGAAAAGTTGGCATGAATTCAATAATCTGCAAAGTGAAAATGACATCAGGTCTAGGATGCTATACAAAGTGTTGTGCCAGGTTCCTATCTGAATGACCCATCTGAATGTTAAAGTACTTCTAGCACAACAGACGAAGAGAGAAATGCTTTGGACATTCAGAAGAAAAGTAGTGTGAAGAAAAATTGATTACAGGCCCTGAATTCTCTAGTCATCATGTTGGTACAACACCAAGGCATGGCCAGGAAGGACCCTGTTCCCCAGTGACCACTTTGACCCCCTCCATTCTCCACAAATTACCTATCTTCCTTCCTTCCTTCCTTCCTTCCTTCCTTCCTTCCTTCCTTCCTTCCTTCCTTCCTTCCT
>PVJA010030941.1:0-14575 GCA_004027025.1 Myocastor coypus | reverse complement strand
AACTCCTTCAGGTAAGTGGAGGCTCCGCTCACTGCTCCATGGCATCCCTGCCACACTGAACAGCTGGAGCTCCTGCAACAGGCCAGCTCTTTGCTTGTCTCTGGGTTTCATGCTTACAATTTTCATGCCAGACTGACCTTCCTTTTGGACTCCTTCACATTGCTCATCGTAGATCAAATAAAATTCTCTCTTCAGAGAGGGCTTTAGGACCTGAAGTGAGCCCTTCCATTGTTTGTCAAGACCTTCTGTTCCTTTCTATTATTGCGCTATCACAAATTATAATTATTTGATTGATTGCCCACCTTGTTTTATTTCATTAATTCCGGACTTCAAATCTGAAAATAACATCTGCTTTTCATAACTTCTCAACCCTAGTGCCAGGATAGTGCCCAGACATGGCAAATCTACAAAAATAATTGTTCAGTGGATGAGTAACTACAATTTCAAATAACAAAAAAGGAGGAGGGACATCTTTTTATATGTTTACTACCATGAATACTGTTACACTATCATAAATCTTGGATTGCTGATAGACGTTTTCATATTCACTTTAACTGGACCACCCGGAGTGAATCCGAGAGGCTGAGAGAATGGAGACCTGATGTATGGCTACAATTACAGAGCTCCAAAATGATGGTTTTAAAAGACCAGGTTTGGCCACAATACATTGCAAATAAGGGCAGGGATAGTGCTTTCTCATTTAAAGACATTTGTGGTTGAAAGCAAAGTTGCTATTATATATGTGGCATGGTGTTACTTAAGGAAAATTACAAAGAATCATAAAAGTCCAGAACAGTAAGAGTGGGTAGTACAATGTTGTCCTGGGAGCTATTCTGAAGCTGGTCCAAGGGGAAACACCCTTGTCATTCTTTCATTTGGCTCTGGCATGGGCTGCCAAATCATGAAGTTGCTTAGATATGTAGCAGTTCCCTGCTCCCCAGCTCTTGTCCAGTGGCCTAAATGCATGATCTATAAAGTCTTTCGAGTTCTTCCTGCTTGGTCATGTGCTTGTGAAACAAAACATTACAGGTTACCAGGACCCCAAATACTCTTTCTAGGTCATCTAGATGCTCACTGTATGGTACCAGGGCAGGCTTGGGGACCTGTACATCAGATGAAAAATGGCCCTTCTCTAATTATCCTCTGATTTGCTCAGCCCTTAGAATCAAACTTTCCCTTTGCTTTCCTCATTGTAGTTAGTATATTTGCTAGGACCACAGCTCTCTTCAGCAGCTATTTTACGTGGGTGGGTTTCTAATCTCTTGCATAACTTTGTCTTTCCATATCCCTTGTTCCTCAATCCTTAGTTGCTGCTCGACATAAGGCCTCAACCCAGGCAGTTTGCCTGAATCAGGCTGTACCACCTGCACAGATTTCCTGTGGCACAAAATACCCCACTTGTAATATGTGTTAGTGGTCTCCTTGCTAGGGATAGCTTTAGCCATTCTGCATCTCCTCTCAGAGGCTGGTGTCTGAAGTTCAAGCATTCTTCACCAGTAAACATGCAAAGGGGAAAATCTTGCTTGACCCACAGTACAGGAATTTGCATGGTTGATATCAGCAATCACTTTGGAGAAGCTGTAACAAAAGTGATTCCTTTTAAGTTTTATGTCAAATTCAAGGCACTGAGTGGTATGAAAGCTAAGATTGGGCCATTCAAAAGGCTAGTACTATTGAACTCTGTTCTGTTTCAGTTGAAATACTTCAGAGTCCCAGAAAAAGGCTTTTTGATTTCAAATTATGTGGGTTTCTATCTTAGTCAGCTTTTTGCAATTAGCATCATCTGGTCTAGCAAGTCTAGATAGGCATCAGTTACCCAGCCGGGTGGGTGACCTATTCCTTTCCCCAGATGCCTTTTTTCTTTCCATGCATCCTTGCTACATGACTCATTTTCCTACTGGACCTAAGCAGCTATACATTTAATTGTGTAGGTGGATGGTAGCTTGACCCACATTGCACCCATGTTGTGACTTTGCTGTATAAATTACTCCCAACCAAGGGCCTCAGTAGCAACCTATTTTCAGGACACCCCCTATATTTCAGGAGCTACCTTTCAATATGCCTTTTCTACTCTTAACCTTCACTTTTCCTTGGGATTCATTCTTGTACATTCAAGGAGACATAAATTTAGCACACCTGATATCTAGCAGGTTAGAAGGCACATTTCTCCTAAATCAAAAGGACTTGGCAGAGCAAACCTGCTAAGTTCACAGCAGCCAGAAACCACAACAGAAGAAGTGGGGGGCTGGAAACACAACCCAGGGTCACACTGCTATGACACAACCAGCCACACCCACAAGTATGCTTACGAATCTCTAATGCAGTTAAGCTGACAATTAAGCTTAACTACTACAGTTTGCCAGTATTATGCCTCCCTACAGTGGTTCTAGTGGCTCCCACTATGTACAGAGCACAGTTGAAACTTCTAACATCAAAGTACTTAAGATCCTTAACAGTCTGGTAGCAAGTAAAGTTTCTACTTTCCTATTGCAAAGCTGGATGCCATGGCCTCATGGTTGAGGCCAAGGAGCTGCCTGTCATCATGTGCTTTCCTGCCAGAGTGCCTATGTTTACTGTGTCCTTTGCCTAGAATGCCCTTCTTACCATCTCACTGGCAGAAACGATCTCCCTAAGGTATCCAGTTCAAATATTTGTACCCTCTCCCTGGGAAATCTCCCTGACCTCTACCTCAGCAAGATTACAACAGAATTATATTCAGCCCTATATTAAAATGTTTACCTCGGTGAATTTTCATAACTGCTGTTCCCACTAGACTCTGAATTATCAAGGACAGAGACAAAGTAACATTTAATTTGGTCTTCTTAGCAGCAAGGCCTAGCATAGTGTATAGCATATTGAAAGTATTCAGTACATATCTGTTGACATAAATTTAAAATTATACTTATAAAAAGATATTAGAGATGACAGTTTTGAAGGTAGGATTTAAACTGAGAAATGGAAGAGGTTTTGGCTGATATAAGACCTTTTCATAAGATATGTACTTAAGAGTGTATATAAAATTAGAATGAGATTACAATTTGAAAGGAAAGGTGGTCTAAGAGGAAGAAACACTCTTAATTCACATATTTTTATGTTTGCAAAGGAGTTTCCTAGCTCAGAAAAACCTTTGGTCCAATGAGGAGTGTTGCTGAAATTTTTTCTCCAATTTTCAGAGATAGTATTCACTGGAAAAGAACACAGATACAAAAATGAAGAGAATTATGTAGCGATATATACCCGCAAGGCTGCTGAGTGATAGTGGGCTGCCAAGAGAAAAGCATTACATAATGGCATCAAAATAGGACACTTGAGGAATGTCTTAGAACAGGCACAGCTGTCACCTGGTATTTTGGCATTTTAAAACACATGAAGAAATAGCCCTTGGAAACTGGAGCATGATGATTATTTACAGCAGCAATTTCCAGAGCTCAAGATATGTTTTGCTCATTTTTAAAAAAGTTAATCTATTATTGCCATTTTAACCCTTGAGAAATGTGAAGTGTTACAGCATGTGTACTACCAAAACATGGCCCCATGTGGCTTTTAATAGAAGAGAGTCTTTCTCATATACTTGATGCTAAACACTCCTTTACTTGGAGATATTCTCTACTGTTTGGATTATCCATCCTTTTTTTCCCTATATCATCTGTGTGGTGATCCTGAAGCACCCAGAGCTTAACTGTCCTTTCATTCTCCACTCTATATTATTGCAAATGCCAGCATGCTTGCCTCTTTTTCTTCTGACTAGATGAGGAGTGCTGGAGGGGAGACTGCACCCTCTGCAGCCCCTACTGCACAGTCAAGGCACAAAGCACATGTACTGAATGGATGAAGTATCACAGACCTATGAGACAAGTGAACAGGGAATGAGAGCAGCAACCCCAATGCCAAGCAGCACTTCAGGGAGCTGGAAAATAAAGAGTAGAGTCAGTGAGGGAGCAATAAGAAAGAATAATGTATATAATTTAAATCCATTACTTTATTACTTTTAATAAGAAATAATAATGAGACAGTTTCAAAACATGTTAGTAGGACAGCCACAATAATTAATACAATGCATATTGTTGTCTTCATAGTAGTTGCTCAGAGTACAAGATGCAGACATGGCAATTTTTCTAAACACTATTGGTACTAATATTTCTTCTCATTGAACTAAGAGAAAGTAGTTGCATGCATAGTCCAATATTCCATAATAGCAGTGGGTTATCAACAGAACTGGCAATGTTGGAAGCTGTTGACTTGAGCCTTGTATAGCTCAGCATACTAATCTGGCCATGTTAAAGCAAAACCTATATAACAAAACATGTAACTTTTGTAGTTGACAAGGTCAGTCAAATCCCCTCAGGATTTACCTTGAAACCATGTTCAGTGTTTTGTAGAACTTTTGTCAGTGTCAGCCATCTGGATGAGTCATGGCCATTGCTTGACCAGTTTGCTCTCTGTGAGAACCTGAGGAAATGTTTTCTTAGGTGTCTCTCCTTAGGCACACTGTACATCATCAATCCCTTTCCTCTGTGGCCCCATAATCTCCCTGAACAGAAAATTTGGGACACCACTGAGTTATAGGATGTTACATAGAGTACAGGTTCTGAAGGGCTAGGGCCAAAATATTGGCTAACCTTGTAGCCCTTCTTTTTCTCTAATTTTTTGGTCTGTAAACTTAAGTTCTTAATTATCCCTCGAGAAGAGAAGCTTGGTGATACTATTACTCTGTAACATAGGTACTTGAGGTTAACATCACTGTCTTTCTGAATATGAAATATCTTAGACTTTAACATGGAACCAATATTTTTCATCAATCATTGATATTCCAATAAATCCCTATAGAATGTGATTTTAAAAAAGCTACACAATTTTACACAGAAATTTAGAAATGTAAGCATATACAAAACTGTAGCAGGTCAATTCTGTGACAGTTTTTCTTGTCTCTTATTCTCTTTAACCTTTTTTGTTTTCTTTTAAAACAAACATTTACTTGAGAGAGAGAGTATACCAATAATTAAAATTACATTAGAAGCAGCACAGCACACCCATTACTTTTGCTGTTGGTAAAATGTCTTTTTAGGGCAAAAGTTTAAGACCCTGGAATATTTTTGAGATAGGGTTTCACTTTGCAGTTCAGGCTGGACCTTAGCTTACTTTGTAGTCTGGGCTGAACTTGAACTTACAGAGGTTCTCCTGCCTCAGTCTCTCATGTGCTGCGATTACAGGTATGCACCACCACACTCAGACCCTAGGATTTTAAGTTGACCAATGTATTTAAACTATATAATTTTCTTACTTTTTACTTTCCAGCTCATTGATGTGCTGCTTTGCATTGGGGTTGCTACTCTCATCTCCTATTCACTTGTCTCATAAGTCTGTGATACTTCATCTATTCAGTACATGTTCATTGTGCCCTAGCACTCTTCACCTAGTGAGGAGAAAAGAGACGAGTATGCTGGCAACTACAATATAGCATGGAAAATAAAAGCACAGTTATGCTCTGGGAGATTTGGGGTCACTGCACAGGGCATATAATCTACCTAGGGTGGAAAGAGACAGTAAGAAGGATTAGATCTGGGATCTAAATCAAGAAAAATGAGGCATTCCTGAGGCATATGCGTAATGTCTCTGATGTCCTGTGACCCAGGTCTTGTACAAGAATCCACCTTTTTTTGAAAAAAAAAATTCTAATAAGTCACAAAAACCAAAGAATGGACAAAAGAATTAGTGAAAAACAAGATCAGGCACTATATCTCTTTTTCAACATCATGCACACATGTGGTAATACCTGTCTGCAGGACTATAGCAGAAAGAACAGGGTAAGGCTTTTCCAGAAGATTTTAAAATCATCAATTCACATACTTATAAAATGTTAGTGTCAAAATGGAACAAAGGTATCTTTTTCAGTGTAAAACTTCACTTCCTACAGTGAAGGAAACTAAAGCTTAGAGTTAATGAAAAGTTAAACTCTCAAAAAATGTTTTCTTCATATTTTGCTTTACTTGGTTGTTCATGAGTAGGCAGGGATATGACACCTTTGGAAATCATTTCTATTCCTGTACATAGTGCTTTCAGTTATTGGAAAGAAGATACCTGTAAGCTTCCACTTGTTTTCCATGAAGATATCAAGTTTCAGTATACAGGGGAATGGGAAAAGAATTAGGGTGACACAATTGTGGATAACAGAAACCAGGTTATTCTCACTGGTGGGAAAGAAATTATAAATGTGGAAAGGATAAAAGCTATAATGTCTTTATGCTACATTACAAGCGGCACTTTCAATGACCTCACAGTCTTTAAAACACGCAGATAAAGTTATACCTGTATGATGCCCTGTGTACACACGTGCGGTGTTCCCTAGCCTGCTGGCTATAAAATGACCAAGAAGCAATAGCATACTGAAAACAAGCAACACTCCCAGTACAAAGATTTGGTTTCTAAATAATATTTTCTATAAGAACTTGGGTCTTTCTAAAAATGTGGCTAATTCCAGAATTGGGCAGAGAAAATTTAAGCTTTTAGAATGTTTTATTGTGCCAGAAGATAAGAAAACCTTAGAAAATGAAAAGGATTTGTCACAAGGACACAAGAACTGAAGGGAATCCTACTAGTGAATTATTAGATAATTTGGGTAATAATGATTTTAATAGATTGTAACATCAAAAAAGTCAGACTCTTTATATAATCAGTAAATAAATAGGAGAATAAATGAAAAGGTGAGCTATTCTTCATAATAGCAAGTTTATTTAGGGGTTGGAGATATAGCTCAGCAATCTAAGCTCCTGCCTGGCAAGTGAAAGGACCCAAGTTTGATCCCTGGTATCACATACTGTGCTGGTCACCAAAACTGGGCATGGTAGTGCATGGCAGTAATCCCAGTGCTAGGGAGTCTGAGATAGGAGGATTACTAGGACGTAGCAAGATCCTGTACCAAATAAATAAATAAATAAATAAATAAATAAATAAATAAATAAAAAGTTTATTTAGCAACACCATTTACACAGCCTCAAATGGTCTTACCACTATATATTTACTAACTGGAAAACCTGTAACTTGGCAGGACAAATAGTACTTTAATAAAGTGGGGCTAGCTATAGGAATAATCCCATTTATGTGTCTTTTGACATGGTTAACTAAGGATACAACATTTCATCTGCGGTATTCCTATCAAAATATACATACGTCTTATAGTGAGAAAACAAGACACAAACTGAAATTTAGGAATTTTTATGAAACAAACTGTTCAAATTATCAAGATCTCAAAATAGACTGAAAGGTAGAAGAACAATTTAATTAAGAGAGTAGCAATGTGACAACTAAGTGGGAGCACTGCTTACAGACTGAAAGAGTATGGTTTGTTCTACAAGGGATACTATCAAGACATCCTGTGCCAAGTTGAGTTGGAGTAGTGGATTAGGAAAAAATCAATGTTAATTCATTGCTTTTTGATTCCTGTGGTTACAAAGAAAAATACACTTATTTAGGATAATCACAATAAAGTACCTAAACTGACTCAGAAAAGTCTATACATATACTAACACAAAGAGATGGGGAAAGAGAGAGAACACAAATATGGTGAAATAGTGAGAAATGTAGAACCTAGGAAGATTGTTTTTCACATATCTCTTCTGTAAGTCTGAATTATTTCAGTGTTATAAATTACAGAAAGTATAGCCTTTGGATGATATCTATCTTGGTATGTTACTTAATGGGCGCTTGGAAGTAATGGTTCTCATGGTTGGTTTCTTCCTTTTATCATCAGAAATAGGAGACATTTAAAAGGATGTTGTGAGCTAGCAGTAAGATGCTGTACAACTGGCAGGTGGTAGGTGTGTGTGGTAAAAGGCCTGAAAACTTACTGTTGCTGTAATATATACTTGATGTCTAAATAAACACATCTCTTTCCTCCACTCACCCTCATCATCTGAACAAGTGATCGCACTCAACTGAAAATTACATTGAATCTATACATTATAATAATCTACAGTATAAGGTTTGTCTAATGACTGACAAATATTTTCTAAAAAAACTTCTAAGAATATAGAACCAAATACATGGTGGTGTTGAATAGTATTAATAATACTATACATTTGTATGTTGCTCAAACATGTCCTCAGCACTTTGCTCTGCTGTCTTCTGTGATACTAACTGAAAGAGACAGGCATTGTAATGAAGGGGCAGCAAAGTGTAATAATAGCAAATGTCTACATATAGTGAGTGCCTTGGGTTATAGCTGTCAAGAAGGAATCATGCCCATGTTACTTACATCGCAAACAAGGAGTAGATCATCAGTTCACAGTCATAGGGTTCATGATGAAGTATAATTTCATGTCCATCTGGGCATCTATTCTTAAGTTGCTGGTATTACTATTTGTTTGTGGTTCAGACTATTTGGGGTAGTCACAAAGAACAGGAGGGGACCCAGATCATGCCTGAAAGGTTTCTACAGAGTCAAGATGTACACAGAAATTTGAAATAGTCCAAGAGGGTGTTTCAAAGTTGTCTGCCAAATGGTGGTATCTTCTAATCTAGTGAGCAGCTGCTGGGCACTGGCACACGAGTCTTTCTTTCTCAGTCTCTCTCTCTGTCTCTCTCTCAGTCTCTCTCAGTCTCTCAGTCTCTCAGTCTCTCTCTCTCCTCTCTCTCTCTCTCTCTCTCTCTCTCTCTCTCTCTCTCTCTCTGCCTCTACACATCTGCTCTGTACAGATGGCTTCTGGATTCCTTTATCTTGCAGTCCAGTCAAGTTAGACTCTCCTCCATGGAGACTGGTAAACTGTGAGGTTAGCATTTCTGCAAGGTTGCCTGTGTTGAGAATATGGACACTGCCCAGCGAGGGAAAGATATATTTAGCATTTTGGCCATCAGCCTTGGGCTCCCCATTGCCTCTCCTTTGCAGTATTGTCCCTGGCCCTTGTTTGCAAAATTTCTGTGGCTTTGAAGTCTGCAAAACAAAATCTGAGAGGTCGCCCAAAAGAGAACAAGAAAACGGTACTGGTGCCCGGACTCCAATGTTGGATTTTGACAGGGATAAGAAGAGAGAACTACCAGGCGTGTTCAAGCACAGGTACTTGCACAGTGGGCTAATCATTCTGATTCTTGCTGCAAAAGGGGCTTGTGAGGTTTCTGTGTTATCCATCACCTGGGAATAGCCAACACCAGTTTCTCCAAGTAGGATCTTCTGGATATTAAGCAAGAGGATGTAATAAATATCAGGTATGATTAAGAGGTTAAATGAAATGAGTAGGAGTAGAGCATTTTGCAAAATAGAGAAACTATCCTGATAAGAGATAAATTTTGCTAAATTAGGTGTATGAAAAAATAAAAGTAAAAATTTAAATTACCCACTTAAGAGTAAGAGAAAGGATCAGAAGTTAAAATAAAAAGGGATGAGAGCAAATGACTTTGTTAGTACACAGATTTTGTAAGCTGAATGAATGTCCACTCTGTAATTTTAAACAACCATCATGTGAGGAAAATGGAAGTACATGTAGTGGCTGTGCGATGCTGGAGCAGAATTCTCCTTTCATGGCAAGATTAATAGATGAAACCAGTGTCTTAAGATGGTAACCAGATTGTATTTTTTCCCCCTCATACTTTGTTCACATTTCTGTGATGTTAAGATTTGCTGAGTGAAGACCACAAAACAGAGGCAGGTTTTGAAAGCAGGGTTTTTGGAAGGTCATGGGAGATACCCATCAGGAATTCATACTTTTGTAACATATCCCAGAGAACATGATTAGATAGCCACAGGCACGTCATGTCTCAGATTGAAAGCGAAATGGTGCCAGACATCTGCTAAATAATAGCAGAGCATGATCTGCTCACTGTTCTTACTCAGCAAGAGCAATACTCAATATTTAGCCTAATATAGCTTTGTATATAGTAGTTCTAGTTAACAGATATGTTCAGTTATAATTCTTGTGAAACATTCATTTATTCTACTGTCTTCTCAATGATTGATGACCATGTTTTCATTTTCTTGACATCTGTGGAATTCTCAGGAAACAACAAAAGATGCACTGCTTATTTTTATCACCATATTCCATGTACATACTAGATTTTCTTAAAGGTGGGCATAATGTAGTGTATAAATGAAGAGAACTTGTTCAAATTAGGGTAGTATTCCTCTATATACAGCTAAAGTGCTTTTTCTATGATGATACTTTTCAATTTACCAATTGCTTAAAAACAATAACCCAAGCAAAATTTTCCCTGTAGCTAGCATTTGGCATCACTATGAAACTCCCTAGCACTCACACACAGAGAGGAAGATCATGACGAATTTGAGGCCATTCTAGGCTACAAAATGAGTTCAAAGCCAAGGCAGAATTATAGTGTCTCACAAACAAATAAGCAAATAAACAACAAAAAAACCCCAAAAGCCAAGAACCAAAAACACCCAAACTAAATGAAACCAAACCAAATCAGACCAAACCAAACCAAATCAAATCACTATCACAAACAAAAAGAAAAAAAAATTAAAGATAGCAATTATTTCCATGGGTGATTTATACTTCCCTAATGCAAATGTTAAAACAAATATGTAGGGTAATTAAGATGAGTCTACTCTGCTGAAAGTTTTCCATATAATTTCCTAAAGTAATGTAGGGTCTAGGTTCTTATGACAATGAATGAAAAAATGCTATGTAAGAATTCTGGGGGCAAATAAAAAGTACTGATTATTAAGATAAGGAGCATGAATTAATTTTTAAGTTTAGCATCCTTGAATATGTATATTTACTATCTTTTTTCTTTAAACTTTACTAAAATTATGAATTTTAGTCAAGAATTGACCATAGTTCACTGTCAGCAGAGATATTTCACTGTGACCACAAAATGATGGTGCTTCTGATGAACTGTTGTGAGATGAACACTGCAACTTGCCAAGAAAGGGGAAAAACCAAAAGTAACAGGCTCTGCATTCTTTCTTTCACAATAGAGGGCTTTCTATTATTTTTTAAATTTTTTTATGTTTTTAATCTTTTATTTATTTGGTACAGTGTCTTGCTATGCAGCTTGGACTTATAGTGATCCTCCTGTCTTACCTTCCCCAGCACTGGGATTAGAGAACCAGAAAATTTCTTTCCTACTTTGAAAAAGGCTATCTAATGTCCAAAAGATATAGAGTCAATTCTCAAGACCAAACCAGCACCAAATAATTAAGCTAGAATATACATTTTAGTGGAAATGAGTCAGGGATACTGTCAGTTATTCAGCTAGGAAAAAGGTTCATCTACTAATATTGTCTGTTTCTTCCAAATTGGTTCACACAGGGATTCTCTAAAGAAGATGTTAATTTGTACAACCTTTAGAAATTAGGGGATCGAATATTACAGAAGCTCAAGATGCTTATGTCTGTGTGACTTGGGCCTATACTGAAAGAACAACAGTATTATGTTCACCCTGGCTGAGGAGACTGATCCAGTACAATAGGACAGGCAGGTAGTATCATTCCAGGGTCTGGAAATGGACAGCCTATGTTTTAGGTATTTATGTGCCCAGCCCAGCTATTTTTCTCTATGAAGCAGTCTCATAATTTGTTATATGAAGGACTAGACAAATTCTGATTTTCCAACATAAGTACTCAGAGCTTCTGCCTACACTTACAGGTATACTGGTGAACTAGAAACTGCTGACTGAGAAGGGCAAGTTTAAGGACTCCACCTGCCATTCTTGGTATGCCTCCATTCTTCTTTAAGGTCCTCAGCCTAGAGTTCTTGCCTCTGTTCCTGAAAAATCAGTTTTGTTGTTAAAAGAGATATAAGCAACTGCCTTAAAAAAAAAAAAGTTCAATTTTATTTTGTTTTGAAGAATAAAAAACAGAAGCAAAAGCAAATAGAAAAGAGAGAAAAAGGGTAACATACAACTATACACATGTTATAGATTTTCAAAATGGGATAAGCTAATTAACAAGTTTGTTTTATTTTTATTGTCAAATCTGTTGCTCAGATTACCAGATGTAGTTAAGCAAGATTGGACAAATAATGGAATATTAGTGCTTGCTTTCAAGAACCCTTAATTTTTTCCTTGTCTTTTTAAAAAATATTGTAAAGATTATAATAATTGATAAGATAATAGGAACAGTGCACATTTAGAAAAACAAGCTGAGAAATATTTGGCTATGGGTTTTGCATTACACATTGCTGAATTGATGTGGCTGGTCAGATTGCAGATATCAGCATAGAGAGTGAGGTGAAAATGCTAAATATTAACTATTTTCAAAACAGTGATGGAAATTATTAGTACAATCATCTCAGCTATCCTGTAAATATACTTGCATGTTTTCTCCCACTTGCTTTTTTCTGTCTTTTCTCCTTTTTCCATCTTTCTCTTTTTGTTTAATCCTTAAGTTCAGTTTCTTTCCATTTTACTATATCTATTATATCTTTAAGGCTTCATTTATGCTTTCAGGTTCTTACACTAGGGAGACAATATGATATTTACACATGGAGGAATGATCAATTCCACTTATGAATATAGCCTTTAGTTGCACCCACTCACCTATAAGGGCTTTGCTTGATGCTTTCCTTTTGGAACACAATAATGAAGTGGTATACAGGGAATTGTGATATTAACTCTTAACTGCATATACCATGGTAAAGAAATAAAAGCCTACTCTGAGAAATAAGAATGAAAAAGGAAACATTATTACCTCTGTCATGATTTTAGCACATTTGGTGACTGTTTAGGGTAGCAACAGTATAGTTAGTATACCAGTATATTGACCTATATGTGAAGGCATGCGAAATTCTAAATACTGGTTAGTGCCACCAGCCTAGCAACATAAAATGTTAACACATTAGATCAGACCAGCAGCCCACATTCTGCTTTTGGTGGAATATAAGCACACTTTTGTGGTGAAGTAGTTTAGCATGAGTAAGAGAAAGAATATCACAAGAAAGGATTCTCCACAGAGGACTATGTAAGTGTGGCTAACTGAAAGCTATAGAAAATTGAGCAGAGCAGTCTTGAGCAAAGGAAGGTTTTTCTGATGGTCTCAGGTTCCAGATCTGCTGCTAACTAACATAGAAGGGTAATGTGTGCTGGGTACTAATATACAGCTAGTACTGTAGGATTAGCTATAACCAACAAATACACAAGACTTCATTTGCTTTTAACATTGTTCTTGAAATGTTTGTGTGTGCCTATTTAAAGTTTGCTGAAATTCTCTGGAGACTTTTAGCTACTTTTCTTTCCATTTTGTGGTTTGGAATGGATGTCACAGTTCTTTAGGATGAATCTATGGACGATCCTTTGGCTAGGAAAATGGAATTAAAGGACTATAGCAAAGGGAGTGAGGCAGAGGTTGCCTCTATGTTTTGCTGGAGAGCCCTGAAACAGAAAGAGGCAGAGGCAGCTGCTTCTGAGCCATAGCATTATATTGCCAGGTTGGGAGCAGGGACACCACTGATGCCTTATTTCAGCTGCTGCTAACAGCTCCGTGAAGCTATTTTAGGAACCTATGCATTTGATCCGGGTGAGTGTGGGGTTAGGCCTTAGGTTTTCTACTTAGGTTTTTAGATCCTAAGCAGGTACACTTAGTGCTTCACATTTTAAAAACTTATTACTGTATTTTCTTACATTCAACACATAAATAACTTTAGATTAGGAGAGAAAACCATGAGAAATTTTGGGACTTCTTAAATATAATGAAAAGTCTTTTTAGGAGATGATTTTAAGAAACATCAGTCATTTCTCATAACTCTTATTTGGCAAAATTGAAAAATAACATACTTTATTAAAATTGAAAGAATAAATAAAACAATTAGGTATGAGTCAAGATAAATATGTATTTGTGCTAATGCCCATTAGTCAAATCCTATATTCTACTTACTATGCTTGGCATATGGCTGACAATGTATACGAAGGACATTTGGAGTGATCGACACTATCAAATTATAATTTACAACTACAGAAAGATAAATCCTAGGACTTGATACACAGAGGTGATAAAAAGTAAAAGCAGTACAAAAAACTCCTTTTAAAACTGTTTTAAGTCAAATTCTATAAATTCAGGCAAAATACGTCTAATTAGCCAACCGGGATTACTTGATTTTGCTGTTTGGATCCTAGTTCAGAAAAATATTAGAGGTAGGGTAATTAATTGCTCAGACACTCCTGAGATGGAGGGATTTTTGAGATTCTCCTGGGAACACTGAAACAAGGTGCCATTCTAAAAGGAGGGAAACAAAAAGTTTGAAATGATCCAATTATAGGGTTTAAGGCCATAAAGAGTAGGATATAAAAACGTATATCCTGATCTCCAGTTGGAGCATTGTACACGAAGTGGTTTCCTTGTTTAAGTGTGGTAAATGGGAAGGGATTTGCTCAGAAAGCCACCTGTTTATAGAGCTTTGTCCTGTTCGATTGTTATATATTTTATTTAAAGCAAACAAGCATACTTAAAGGAAAATGGCGTGTACATTATGCAGGTCCACTGACTTCCTGCTCTCCCAAATTTGGTTGGTATTAGGCACTAGCATCACTGGTATGTGTGAAATGCTGAATCTCAGGTTTTACCCTAAAATTGAATTTGATTTTTTTTTTTTTTTTTTTTTTTTTTTTTTTTTTTTTTTTTTTTTTTTTTTTT
>PVJA010030940.1:0-25341 GCA_004027025.1 Myocastor coypus | reverse complement strand
TATGCAGTTGAGGCTGGTCCTGCGCTCACTTTTGTAGCCCAGGCTGGTCTCGAACTCGCACCAATCCTCCTGCCTCAGCCTCCCAAGTGCTGGGATTACAGGCGTGAGCCACCACGCCCGGCTTCAATGGCCATCTTATCACACCCTGGGATAGGGGTAGGTGCTGGCGTGGCAGGCCTGGGGATTGAACCTCTGGCCCCTGATCCTGCTTGCAAGAACTTTAATCCACTCAGCTATTTGGCCAGCCTTTAATGCTCCTTTTTAAAAAGTTCATAAATGTTGTACCAAGGCCTTTGAACATTCAGTATGAATATAGAACCTGAGGTTAATCTGATATTTATTGCTTGAGATATTTTCCATTTGTTCAGTCTAGATCATCCTAATATTGTTTCTTTGAATCATAATTTTGGTGATATTATAAGAGTGACTTAAACTCATTATTTATGGTGACTACCATATAGTGGAAATATTTTTCCACATGCACATATTCTTTTCAGTTCAGGAAAAGAATAACAGCTATTGCTATATCACAGAGTTGATAGTTAATGTATATGGACACTTAATTTTTAAAGATTTATTTAATTTTAGTAATCTGTGCTTAGCTTCCTTAGGGTAGGATGCAATAAATGTATAGTGACTATGTACACTGAGGATTAGAGGGAGAAGAATAAATCACTAAGAGTTTCGAAAAGAATCTTCATCTGGGTGACATTCCTTTCTCTTTTTCAGCCATGACCCTCACCCAAGTTCTTGATACTCTGAAGGTATTTCTGGAGTTGAAATTTAGCATGGGAGAGGTTAGAATGAAGACAAGACAGTGGCATCTGGCCTTTCACCACCAGCTTTGGAGTTAGTAACCAGCTTACTGTTCTCCTGGTAAGGCCTCAATCTACCAAAATGGGAAAAATGTGCATTTCTCAAAATTCTTGGAGCTAGGTATGAAGAAAAGTTTATAGCACTTCAAAACTTGCCCACATCTAGCCCTCTAGTGCTTAAGCCATGATTCTGTGCTGTGGAAACCTTCAAGAGCATGGAGAAAATACTGGTCTCCCTTTCCACCCACCGTTCCGTAGCACCAGGTTCTTGCCACATTTTGTTTTAAGCTAAAAGCTAGGCAGTCATTATTAATGTTTCATCAGTTCTCTGTTTCCGAGTAACCGTTTTTCCCTCTGGGCCTTGTTCACCTGATGCTTGGATAGAAAGTGTCAAAAGACAAGCCTCTCCGAAGGAGACTTAAAAGACTACTGCTACAAAGCTTTTAATTTTCCATAGTTAAATACTATTCAGAATACAGGCAATGCCATGAGTAGTTTGCCTGGTGTTTGCCAAGAACAAACTTCAGACAGATGTGAGGGACTGACCATGAGCCATGAGGGAGTGTGGGCCAAGGGGCTCCATGTTTAGACAGATGGCTTCAAGCAGCACTAGCCAGAGAAAGCAAGAGTCTGCCTGGAGTGCCACATGCCAGGGCAGGAAGCAGAGAGGTTTGTGCCAATCAAGTGAGGTCGTGGACTGAGCCAGGGCTGAAGACAGAATTCTCAGTCATCACCAACCGCAGAGTTACTAGGAAAGGAAAGTAGCTTTAGTCATCCACTGGGTAAATGACTTATTTTTCTTAAAGAAGAGTATTTGTGAAAATGAAGTCATGTGAAGAAGAATGTTGGTATAAGAAGTGACAGATTGCAGTGGGTGGGAATGGTGGCCTGCTGGTCCTCCTACTTCCTTGTTATCTCCTAATTGTCATGTGTTCTTGGTCTCCACCTGCTTTATGGACTGGGCTGGGACCTGAAATTAACTTCTAGAAATTAACTTCTCAATGATGTAGAAGTTTACTTGCTTCAGTTTGGATACAGTGCCAATCAGAGTTCTGTGACTTATTCGAAGCTCAGATGTAACCAAGGATAGGACTGTTTGAGGGCTATTGGAATACATAAAATTCATTTGCTTAAACACCGTTTTTAGAATCCAAGTAAGTGAAAGTAGTTAGCCTTCACCTTATTCATCATAACTCATCCCTTGTGCATAGTTATCTAGATTATAACAGACCTAGTATTATGTTTTCATGTTTATAAGGTGTTCATCTCAGCCTGTGGTTTAGACACTTTCGTTAACTGGGTTTTTATGGTGTAATGGCAAAAACAAAGACTGAATAGTTTATTATAGAAAAAGAAGAAACACTTGCACCTGTCTTGGGCAGCTATGTCTATGCTTTTTAAAATGTGTGAGATAGAGTATTGAGCTTAAGTAGCATGCGTCCATATGTTAAACAGCTGCCTCATAACTAGTAGGGCTTTTGATTGCAAGATCTTGAAAAACTCGTATTATTGTTAAGGGGCTGGATAAGTTTCTAACAGTCCATATAATGTTCTCACCACCCCTTATAATGAGCCAAGATATCAGATAGAGAGCTTCTGGGTTGTTCTGTACTGTTTGTCACTTTAAAGGTGTGAGTGCAGATCTGACAGTTGCCTCAGATAACCTGTTGCAGAGCAGGTTATAGGGTCTCCTGTGTACACAGATTTTAAGGTCCTTTCAGAAGAAAAATGAATTCTAAAATGCTGTCAGTTTTGTGCTGGGGAGATAGCTTGGGTGGCATAAGCACCTGTCTGCAAGCACAAAGTCCTGAGTTTTATTACTGGTACCACATACCATGCCAGTTCCGGCACCTCCATGAAGGTGTCTGCTGCTATAATGGGGTGTTGTGGCTCACGCCTGTAATTCCAGCACTGGGGAGGCTAAGACAGGAGGATCACTATGAGTCCGAACTGCATAGTGAGACTCTATATCAAAATAAACAAACAAATACCCCTTAGTTTTAAACATGTAATTTAAACTGGGCAGGGTGGAGCACACACATATTCCCAGTACTCAGGAGGCTGAGCCAAGAGGATCTCTGTATTTGAGGCCAGCCTAGGCTAGTGAGTTCAAGGACAGCCTGGACTACACAGTGAGGACCTGTCTCAAAACACAGCAACCAAAACCAAAACCCAAAACCCCCAAACATACAAATATAAATATATAAGCACAGGTTCAAAGCCCTTAAGTTTTGGAAGAAACCCATGAATGAGAAGGCCTGAGCTCTCAATGCTGTCAGCTTCATGATTTCAGTATGAGTCCTTTCATTTCACTTCCTAGTCTGCTAGAGCTAAGGAAACAGCTATGGCAGCTATATGCTTATCTATGAGAAGAAAAATACAATAAATTCTAATTTTGTTTATCATCTTGTTCTAATCCAAAAATTTTGTGAGTGGGCAGATTTTTAGCATTTGTGTTAAAGACTATAATTATCTGTAGAGGGGTCCTTTATACAAGGGCATGCACTGCGCAGAGAATAGTGGAGACCATTTACCACTGGTTTCTATAATAAAATATCATGGCCTTTGGAAATATTTAAACGTATGCTTTTCTTTTATTTGTAATTTTTTAAAACATATTTATTCATTTATTCACTATAGGGTCTCGCTATTCAGCTCGGATTCATAGTGATCCTCCTGTATCAGCCTCCTGAGTGCTGGGATTACAGGTGTGTGCCATCCTGCCTGGCCAGTACAGTGTGCATGGGTGTGTTAGTTACTTTTTAATCGTTGCCGAGACAAATACCCGACACTCAAAATGAAGGAAGGAAAGGTTTATTTAGCTCACAGTTTATGGAGGTTTCAGTCCATATTCGACTGGCCCAAGGCTGAGTGGAACAGAGCAGAGAGCATCCAGTTCATGGCGGTGGAACAGCAACAAAATGGTGGCAGAGGTAGCCAACCAACAGGGCAGCAGAGCAGAGCAACAGCAACAGCTAGAGCTACAGTCTGTCTCTCTGTCTCTCTTTATATTACATTCAGTCTCTCCGCCTTAGCTCCTGCCCTAAGCTACACCCATAATCCCAGAAGTACTTCCACCCATAATCCCATCAGTACTAAAACCTATAATCCCAGGGATCATGGATCAAGTCTCAAACTCTAGAAGTCCCCGCCCAATGACTCCATGAGGCTTTGGGGGGACAACTAGACATAAACCATAACAATGGGGTTCAGCAGCTAGGGTGGCACGTGGTACCAGGAACTGAACCCTGGCACCAGGGTTCGGTACCAAGGAGACACTTAGACCGCCAAGCTATCTCCCAGCCCTTGATTTTCTTTCTTTTGTTTCCCTACATCCTTCCATCCTCTCTTTTTCTCCCTTTATCCTTTTCCCCTCTGTGTTCTTTCCTCTTTCTCTTTAATTTCCTTTCTTCAGTCTTCTCCAGCTCCTCTCCCTCCTGATACAGCTATTTTTCCTGTTTCTCTGCCTTTATTGAAATATTTCTCTCCCCGACTGGAAAAAAGGCTCATTCTTCCTTCACATGAACTTATTGTTATATTTATAATTTTTAAAGGAGTTGAATGAATTCAGATCATTTACAATCCCACAGAAGGTGTGCCATCATGCCTGGACACATTTGATGTTGTCTTAAACCCCAAACAAAGGGAAAATCATCAAAACATACAGAAGACTAAAAATTCTGCTTTTAATTTTCTTCTTCCAGTAAGTATTCTATTTCAGTTTCTCATATTGAGTCTGTAGACATACTTAGGTGCTTTGTGACTTTTTCCTTTAAAAATTGTTTTCTAAATAGGCAAATTTAGAAAAAAAAAATAGGCAAATTTAGAAACATTATTTTAGCTACAAATTTAAATCATGAAATACTTCAAGTCTCAGAAAACAGCACTGCTTATGATCTCTAACTTAAAAAATTATGTACGTGAATAGCTAACGTCAGCTGGGTGTGGTGGCTCACGCCTGTAATCCCAGCACTTGGGAGGCTGAGGCAGGAGGATTGGTGCGAGTTCGAGACCAGCCTGGGCTACAAAAGTGAGTTCAAGGCCAGCCTCAACTGCATAGCGAAACCCTGTCTCAAAAAGACAAAAAAAAAAAAAAAAAAAAAAAAAAAAAAAAAAAAAAAAATAGCTAACGTCCTCTGTGGACTCCCATTCTCTTTCTTCCTACCATGGAGTTCAAACTCATGTTGCATTCGAATTTGCTTTGTGGCTATGTCGATTTTTTTTGTGGCTGTATTTCATGCAGTTGTCCAAAGCATTCATTCTTGCATTACAAAAGTGCCTATTGTTTATCCACCTATTTGGGATACAATGTGAAAGTTCTCCCAGGCACAGAACAAGGGCATAGGAAAGAGATTAGTGATTAAGAGATTAACTAATGCATCACACATTCCTAGATTTACCAAGTAGCCACAGGGTGCCAGTTCACATTTCTTCACTAGTATACAGTGAAGAGTACGTGATTGGCTCAGCCCCTTTGATTCATAGAATCCTAACTTTTCATCCTCACAGTCTTGATGTTAATGTTAAGATCATCAGCATACCGGGAACTGATACTGAGAGTTTTGCATCGTTAAATTTGACTGATAACCTTGGGTAAATTAGCAAACTTGGCTGTAGAGTAAGCATGGTGAAATATAGATAAAATACAATACTCTCTTCACACAAAAGTATTCTAAGCACAAGTGAGTTCATTCACTTTGTGACTTTAACAAAAAGTACGTTTTACTACGGTAAATGTGACTAGTGTTGAATACTGGAGAAAAATAAACTTTCTTTCAATTAGAAAACTTGGTTGCTGAAATTTGAGGATAATTCTAATAAAGCTATCTGACTTAATTGCAGTCATCATGTACTATATAAAATATTGAGCAAAATTGCAAGGGCCACAGATTTATATTGATGTAGGTTTTTGGACACCAGGGATATTTTGGTTTTAGGAAATGTACCAATAAGTCAGAGGTTTTGTAGATGAATGAAACAGTAATGAGTTTAGTTACAAGTGTGCAAAAAATGCCATCAATTAATGAAGTTGCTAATTATTTAATTTTATTGACCTTGTTTTCTAAAGTGAGTAACTGCTAAGAACCTCTCTCAATGCTTTCTTTTCTTTGAGCGCATTGCTTCTTTAAAATCATCTGTAGCCATGATAAACAGATTGTAGGAAATAGTGTGTTGAGGTTGTGCCATAATCAAAATGTTGGAATGAAAACAAAATTTGTCTCTATTATTAAATGATCCAATGACATAGCAGAGATTTAAAATCATAACTTGTAACTTAGAATATAGACTTAATTTCTTTTTTGCTTTTTTGAGATGACACGAATTCTTTACAAGGAAGACTTCATTTAAGTGACATTCATTACTTGAGAACGTAAGTTCTAATCACGTAACTTTTATCTCAGCACCAAGAAGTTGTGCTATTGGCATTGATGTTGCAATTTTTATCTCATAATTTGCCTAAATTGAGTCACAAAAATAAACATGTGTCCACAGATACACAGGAGTGCTCCACGGGGCTCTGTCTGCAACTAGGTGAAAATGCAGAGACAGTTCGAGGAGGCATGACTTCATAGGTCAGCTTTTTAGAAAACTAAAGCTCTCAATGTAGTCTTTTTTTTTATGGTCTGAAAATAAACTGAGTAAACAAAAGATTTATCAGCTGCTGGTGTTAAGCCAACGTATGTAGTGATTGTCCAAACTGATTGTAAGCAAGGCTGTTTTTCTCATCATGTAACATAGCACAAGTATTTCCATTAGTTCAACTTTGGAATGGTGCTAAAGAGTATGAGGCAGAAGGACAGAGACTGTCCCACTGTGACAGCAGCAGCGCGCAGGTACACAGCAGAGAGACACGGGGACAGAGCCCTCAGAAGAAGCACTCACTGATATTGAGTATCTTTTCATGAAATTCTCAGAACAACACACTTGTGATTCAGAACGAACTCTCAAGTTGAAAGTTGGGGGAGAGATATATCTGTATATGTGAGCAGGATGGCTTGGACAACTGTACTGCAGATTTCTGCTGGTCTATGGAAAGGAGCAGTTCCTCCTTAATTTGTTTTGTTTCCTCTTTTTTTTTTTCAATTCTTTGTCCTTTTTCTCTTCCTAATTTCTTATATATTTGTTTCTTCTTCCAATTTTGCATGCCTATACTTGGTAATACAAACAACTAGTTAGAAGACAACACTATGCATTGCAATAAATACTGTGAAATTTGTATTAGTTCATTTAACGAAATTCTGTATCATTTGTAATTTTTCTGTTTTAATACTATTTTGTACTCTCTTTTTGAAAAGTTTTTTAAAAAGTATCTTCTTTTACCTATACTCCAACTACTGCTCTTACTCCCTTGAACTCTGATCACAGAGACATGTTCACAGTGAAGCATCCCCATCCTCCAGGCTGCCATGGGAGTTGACCCAGAAATAAGGGGAAAAAGTTTTTGTGTCCATCAGTTTCCTTATGGAAAGGGCAGAAAAGATGTTTCATATCCTGGACTCAAGTTTACATCCCTTTTGAGCTCTTCATTTAGTCTACATTATGCAGACCAGATATTTGTCACTAAAATATGTATTTCCTAATGTTATATGAGTGTTGTGTGGTCCATGTTGAAATTAAAATATCAAATAGAAAAGAGAAAAAATTTTAAAAAAGAGAAAATTTCAAAATTCCCTGGTAATATCATCTAATGGTATGGACACTAGACAGTCAACAATAGAAAAGTGAGAATAATAAAAGTGATAATTTCTAAAGTATTACAATATGTAGTTTTTATGGGCAAGCATCACTGTTTAATGTAGTTTAGAACCATAAAGGCAATATGTTAAGAACTACAACTCTGGCCATGTTACCTAATCTTCCATATCTTTTGTCACTATAGACTGAGGGTATACCAATCCTTACAACCACACATTTAGGGGGGCTATTTAAGGAGATGATACAAGTAAAACATTTTCATGAAACGCAAACCTACTAAGCATACAAAAGCATTAGCTATTATTATTTTATTATTAGGAGTGGTGCAGCAAAGCATTGATGAGAAAAATACAATCCAGATTCCAGGGCTCAAGTCTTAATTTAGAATGCTTCTTTACTTCTAGCTAGAATATTAGATCTCTCACACTTAATCTGACTTTTTTGTGAGAAGGGTATGATTATATATGTCAAAGAGGAGAATGATTCAAAGTTTAATTACAGTTTGGATGAAGAAGTTGATTGATTGTCTTTTGGCAATGGGAATTTCTCTCTAAATCCCTACACTACAGAAAAGTAAACTGTTAACCTCATTATCAGAGCGCCCACAATTTCAACATCATCTGCTAATGGAGTCCTAGTCTCATTGCTTTAGAAAGTACCTGGTGAAGATAAAGTTGGTGTGACAGTAAAGATAATGCTTGCAACAGAGTCCCAGGGAGGAAACAATAGGGCACTTACATTGGATAATTCCAGCAAGAATAAGGGGACTTCTGCTGTCTGGACTTCACAGTAGCTTTTTTAGTTACACCTTACATTCTGTTGTTACTTTTATCACTTATTATAGGTGTTGAGCCTGTAAAATTTTGTAGTATAAATTGCTAAGCCTTTGAAATAAGTAAAATAAGCATTATTCCTTTAAACATTGCAATTTTATTGTATGGCTGAGTATACATTTTGTTGCTTTAATAATAGTGAAATACAATCTGTTCAAAAATATTGTCATTAGTAAGTTGAGATAAGATTTGACATTAGAGTACATAAAACAGAACAAAAGGACTTTGACACAAGGGCAGGGGATGATGTGGAAATGAAAAGGAGGAGGCAAAAGATTCAGCAAGGACACGGTTGGGCCAAAGAACTGAAGAAGCCAAGTGCGTATTTCACAATAAGCAGAGCCATGGGGAAGCGGGACAACAAAAACATTAGTTGTACAAATGGAAAGCTGGGATTAAAAGAAATTTTGTCCAAGGTGACAATGAATACACAAAATTCGAAGATACCTGGAAGCCATACCTTATGGCATGGTAAGATATGGACCTGGTATGGCAACAGGAGGGACAGATACCACAATCATAACATAGAACCGTGTGTCCTGTAGGGCCTAGTAGATTACAGGATTTCTGGCTGGCTTAAGGTACTAGTGTTGTAGGCAGCCAAATTAGATAGAAATATTATAGACAGTTAGATAGGACCAGGCCCGCAAAGAGACAAGATGAAAGACAGGGTGATTTTATAGCTTTACAAGAGGCAAACACCCCTGCTGTGGGCCAGACCTCAAGACAAAAAAAACAAAACAAACAAACAAACAAACAAACAAACAAACAAACAAAACAGAAGTAACCACCAACTTCCCTAGGAATGCACATCAGGGATTGATATTCTAAGTAGGTATCAATCACCTTAAAAGAGCCTAAATGAATCAACAATTCAACCCCATCAGGAGGAACCTTTATTCTGTATTCATGCCTGCTTGCTACATGACTTGCTTCCCAATTTGTTCCTGATTTGATCAATTTTACCTGAACAACGATGCTTGTAATCTCACTGGTAGACCATGACTTTGTCCCACCTCATGACCACCTAAGCAAGTTCTCCTAGTTTCAGCTTAGGTCTGCCTTATCATGTGGTTTTGCCCTATAAGACCCCTAAAAAAGACAGTTTCCTGGGCAACCCACTAGGGTACCCATTCTGTTCCCCTCTTGGACAGAAGCTTTCTTTCCCAATAAATATTCTATTCTAAACCTCTGTCTCATTGCTAAAACTCATTCTTTGGTTTTAGAGAACACGAACTCGACCAAGTGTCTTTTCAGGTTTGGGAGATCAGTTTTTCTTCCTGCATCACTAGGATTCTGTGTTGCTTGAATGTCCTAATATGTTATGGCTCAGCGCTTAAAAAAAGTTATTTTAGATGTTCACAATGCTTTCAATAATGCATCTGCATGAAAATTTATTTCACTTCCTAATGTAAAAATGCCTCGCTTAAAAAGCATTATGGTTTGCATCTAGTTGTCCCCGCAAAGCCTGATGTAAATCATGGGGCTGTCAAGCACCCAGATTGAGGGGTGTGGCCAAGAGAGGTACAAACTGTTAAACTGATGACAGGTGCTGTCAGAGGTTCACCCCTACTCAGTCAGTGGTCTCTTAGAGGTATGGAGTGAATCTTCCTGAACATGATGGCGTAGTCTCAAGGTCTTGCTATGTAATTCAGGCTGCTTCAAATTGTGAAACCTCTAGTAACCGTGAGCTAAATAAACCTTTCCTCCCCTAAGCTTACATGTCAGGTATTTGTCTCAGCAACAAGAGAACAGTAACTAAGACAACAATTATATAAAAGTCAGAACTAGTGGGAAAGACTGGTTAACTACTGTGGCAGAGCAAAGAGTGTGACATAAAGAAACAGCAGTGAGTGTTTCCAGCTCAGTTCTGGAGACTAGAGCAGGGCTCCTGGCCAGCCACAGGAACTCCCAGCAGAGGTGGTGGGAGACTCAGTGGCAAAGCCCCACAAGCAGTGGCTTCCTCCCTTGCTTGAGCTCTGCCTTGGCAAGCCTCTTCTGGATTTTGTTAATTAATTTTTCTATAGAAAGGCAAGTGAAAGAACAAGAGGATCTGGTTCACTTGTTTGCTGTGTTTCACTGTAAATGAATATGTTTTCATTTTTGTTGTTTCCTAGCTGTGACTGAGGACTCAGTTAGTGTGACTCTTCCCAGAGAGGAGGAGCTGCTCTCGATGCCCTGGTTAATTTGATTTCTAAGCCTGCAGAGCTAAAGATTCCAGGCCTCCTAGTGATGAGTTTATTAAATTCATGAAGTCTTTGCCAAGTTAACTGTTCCTCTCAGAGGTATTAGAAAGTCTGGGTTGATGAGATAGCTTGGTGGGCTAAGAAGTGCTTGCCTGGCAAGCACAAGGACCTAAATTTGATCCTTGGTACCACATACCATGCCAGTCGCAAAACCAGGTGTAGTAACATGCCTGTAATCCCAGCACTGGGAGGCTGAGACAGGAGGATAACTATGAATCTAACTATATAGAGAGACTCTGAATCAAATAAAAAAATAATAATAATAAGCTTCATAAGAAAGTTTGATAGGATGGATTTATAAACCTCATTTATTGAGTACAATATTCGTACATAGTTGTATAGTTAAACCCATCTACTTAATCATATTTTGATCATAAATTATAGAAACTTACCTATTTTGCATGTTGACCAACATAAAATTTTCACCTAAACTAACGAACTGATAGAACAAGGACCAAATTTAGAAGGGATAAAATTTTGTCCTGTGTTTTCTTCTTGAGAAGAGCTACTACCAAATTCAGAAAATTACATGTATTGTAACTCAGATACACACCTGAAACTAGGGTAAAAGTTGCAGAGTTGAAGTCTGAAAGGCAGTAGGATGAGTAAAAAATGATTATAAGGTTACAAATACAAAGCCTTATCCATCAGTAGAGAAAGTAAAGCTCAAAGCTGCATGAAATTTTGTCCATCAGAGCAACAGTTTCTACAATAGATTACAGGTAAAGGGCCAGTGATATAGCTCAGTGGCACAGTGCCTGCCTATCTTGCACAAGGTCCTCAGTTTGATTCAATTATTCCCACTTAAAAATAAATAAATAACATTAGCATCACTAGATTACAGATGAAAGTCTTATAAACTAAATGGCTTGGAAATTCTGAAGAAATAAAGGTGAAACATTCAAACATGCTTCTCTTCTAATTATTTATAATTTGAGTATTTCTTAAAGAGATCACATGGCAATTTGTAATATGATGTGGTTATAATAAAAGATAAGTTCAATTTTATGAGTGAGAATTACAGAACCACCTCCATGAAATAATATCAAACAATACTGTCTTTGAGATTTTGTAAGACCCACACACTCAAGTATGACTTTGTATATTTTTCTGTGCCCATTAAATTTTACCATGCCTTTGCTTCAGCAATGTAGGAATGAGTGTGGACACTGCTGGGTGGAGCATGTGGCTCTGTGACCGACATCAGAAGTGACGGCTGGAGCAGTGTGGCTGTCTGCTGCACTCTGGTGCCTGAAGGAAACTGCAGAGACATGGTCACAACGGCTGGCTCTTTCAGTCTACACTCCCCCATAAGGATGCTAACTGCTATTCTTAAGGGTAAGACACTTGCTATGTAAACAGTCACCCCTTACGGGAGGTCTTACCACCTTTGAGGTCCAGGCCTATCACTACGTGCCCTGCCTTGTCTCCCTCTCATGGGGGCTCGAGGATGCAACACCACCTGCTTCAGCATCTTCTTTCATCTTTATTCTTAAAGCACAAGTCCGCAGGGACTCTCCCTTAAAGTTCCTCCTTGTGTTCCTCTTCTTCCAAAATACCCAGCATTTTCAAACACAAGCCTGAGTTGGGGGAAGGGACTATTTAGATGCCACTTGCTTGAAATACAAAGTAACTACAAACTCTCTAAAAACAGTCGACTTCAAAACTCTACCTTTAAAGACCTTGCTTACTGTGCCTTCTATAAAGAAAGAAAAGGGGAAAATGATTTGCTTCTCCTTCTAAAAATGATATTTGCCACAGCAACAGCATCAAGACCTCCAAACAGAAAAGGAGGAAATAAATAATTCTATTAGAAATCTGAATGAATAAAAAATGCTTTTTTACTGTAGTACAACTTTATTTAAATAGCTCAGCAGCTAACCTGATAGAGAACCACAATGGTTTGCCTTGTTCTGACCTAAAAATAGTGAGAGAATACCTACATGCATGGCTCAACAGGGATTTTTCTTATCAGCTTTTATGAAACAGAGAACTCCATAAAAAGGGTAAGAGCACTGCCATTGATTCTCAAGTGAAATTGACAGAGATCTCTAAGTAAGGAATAATGGAAAAATGGCTTCCAATTATGCTTTGTTCTCTACAGGTAATCTGAAGTTGTTTAAAAGAAATTACACAATTTGTAAATGAATTATTATTATCATTATCATTATTATTATTTTGCCTGACTTGTTGCTATAAATATTTCCTTTCCTTTTTCTATTTTAACTGTAAAACTCAAAGGTTTAAACCTAGTTGGCAGCCTGGCAAAAATCTTCCTGTCGAGTGGGAGCAGCCGCAGCTGCAACAGCAGCAGCAGCAGCAGCAGCAGCACAGAGACGCCATTCTAGGAACAGCCCTTGGAGGAGGTCCACTCACACACAGAGGTAGAATGAGTGCTGACATGGCCAGAACAGTGCCGCATGCGCCCTGCTGCTTCCTGTTCTCAAACCAAAACAGGAGATGGTGTTTAGTGAAATGGAAAAAGGCTTGATTTAGAGCCAGTCCACTGTGGCCCCATGATCTCCTCAAACAGAAATTCTGGGACACCAGTGAGTGACAGGATGTTACAGTACAGGTTCTCTTATATCCTGAGTCCACACTGCCCTTGAGTGGCTAGGGCCAAAATATTGGCTATCCTTGTAGCCCTTCTTTTTCTCTAACCTTTTGGTCTGCAACCTTAAGTTGTTAACCACCCAGAAAAGAAACTAAACTATATCATTGCCCTATAACAGGCAGTTGAGCTTAACATCACTTTCTGCTTGAGTATCAGACATCTTAGACATAACATGGTACAGGTATTTTCCATCAATCATTGATATTCTAAACTTGAATTCCCTGTAGAATGTGAAAAGAAACAATTACACGATTTTACACAGAAATTTAGAAATCTAACCATATACAACATTGTAGAAGGACAATGCTATGATTTTGGCGCTACAGAGGAAAGTGATCAACGATTTATAGTGTGCCTAAGGAGAGTTACATAGAGAGAAAACATTCTCTCAAGCTTTCACAGAAATCAAATTGGACAAGCAATGGCCATGACTCATCCAGATGACTGACACTAACAGAAGTTCTACAAACTGCTACACACAGTTACAGAGTAAATCTTGAGAGGAAAAGTTGCATTTTTGTTATATAGTTCTTGCTTTATCTGGCCTTAACCATCCAACAGAAAAGTTAACCACAAGGTATAAAAAGTAAAGCCATATTAATATGCTGAGTTGTAAAGGGCTCGAGTCAATAGCTTCTGACATTGACAGTTCTGCTGCTAATCTGCTATTATAGATTAGTGAACTACATTGGGTTATTTTGCTGA
Source organism: Myocastor coypus (assembly GCA_004027025.1). Taxonomy (NCBI): domain Eukaryota; kingdom Metazoa; phylum Chordata; class Mammalia; order Rodentia; family Myocastoridae; genus Myocastor; species Myocastor coypus. The sequence continues at coordinate 11,432 of PVJA010030940.1, read as the reverse complement.
ATTCACACACCTACAATATTTGAATGGCAATAGAACACCCATCTCTGATAAAATAAAACAAAAGAGAGGAATATAAATGAAGGACTATTTTGTAATGAAAAAATGTATATTTGTGTGTATGTATTATATATACCAAATAGTTAGAATAGACATAGAGCTACTTTCTCTTAGTTCAGTGAAAAGATTTATACTAATATTTTTTAGACAAGGTATCATGTCTTTATCTTGTACTCTGAATAACTACTATGAAGACAATATGCAATGTATTATTTATTGTAACTGTCCTACTAACTTGTTTTGAAGTTCTGTCATTGCTAGTTCTTTGTCATTAAAATTAATAAAAATACATTAAAAAAATGAAGCCAGCCCAGATGGAGAGCCCCTCATTTCACAAATCTGTATCTCACTGTAGAAAGCTTGTTCTACAGCAAGAAACTGAGGAAAAACCAGTATTATGAGAGCATAGACTGCTCTGGGCTCACCTTGTCACCCCCACACCCTCACCTCCTGCTTCCAGTATTCTGAATATTTTGTCACTTACCTGCTCTGAGGACAGTAGGGGGTGGTAGTTTATGCTTTAGGCCTAAGGAAGTTTAGAGAGCCTGCTTTTCACTAAAGAAAAAAAATCTAATTTTATAAGTTCCACTTTTCCTACTGGTTTTAGCTGGAGTTATAAGAAAAGCCAACTTGGAGACAGGGATAAAGATAGGGAACTCAAGAAGCTAAACATAATGCCAAGCCAGGAACTGGAAATCCAAACAGAGCACTAAAGCCAGGTAGCTGGAGAACAAATGTGTCGAGATGGTTGGCACATCCAGCTCCCTGCTCCAGAGCTGAGCAAACTCCGTGGAAGGCAGCAGAAGTCTTTACTGGCATCTATGTCATCAGCCCTTGCAGGTCCTCTGCTGGTCTATTTTTCTCAGTCCTCCATAGGATGATACACACCATTACCACTGTATTAACATATATGTTCTGGCTGTTAGCTCCTTCTTCCCAGTAGCCATCGTGTTTTGACACATCACTAACTTGAAGGACAATGACAAGAAATCCCATTATATAAAAATTCTGTTTATTACTAAAACTCTAAAAGCGCATTAATGAAAATTTTATTTGTAGTATATTTGTTTTAATTACATCATGAAATATCTGAGACAAGCAAGCCTTATAAAGAAAAAAATTTATTTAGCTCACAGTTCTGAAGGCTGAAGTCCAAACAGCAGGACACCCTTGGTTGTGTCACCCATGGTGGATGATAACAGAGGGGCCACATGTGGGAGGAAGAAAGCACTTCTCCACACAGGAAGCCAGAGACGCTGTTGTCCTACAGCCCTTCCCAAGTGCAACCTTGCTGTGTTAGTCAGTTTTCTATTACTGTGACAAAATACCTGAGAAAATCAATTTTAAAGAAGAAAGATTTAATTTGACTGGAAGTTTGAGAAGTTTTAGTCCCTAGTCACTGTGCTCTGTTGTTTCTGGACCTACAGACAGGCAGCATGTTATGATGGATCATGGTGGGGGCACACAGGGAAGCCACTGTGTTAGTCAGTTTTCTATTGCTGTGACAAAATACCTGAGAAAATCAATTTTAAAGAAGAAAGATTTAATTTGACTGGAAGTTTGAGAAGTTTTAGTCCCTAGTCACTGTGCTCTGTTGTTTCTGGACCTACAGACAGGCAGCATGTTATGATGGATCATGGTGGGGGCACACAGGGAAGCCAAGGTACTCATCTCACCGTGGCCAGAAAGGAAGGACGAGTGGGGGAAAGCAGAAAGACCAACAGAGCCTTCCCTTATACTATTCAGCTATGATTCCACAAGTGAATTAATCCACTTACGAGGTTAGAATTCTCATGACCTAATTATCTCTCAAAGTTCCCCCTCTTTTTATTTTTCTTCCCTCCATTCCCCCAGCCTAATTCTACATTCTTTTTGAGCAGGTTCTTTCCATTTTGTTATATTTATTGTACTTTCCAGATTTTGTTTACTTTTTCAGCTTCTTCCGCTACGGAGCCAACCCAATGTTTACACATGTGGATCTGACTTATTTCATTTATGAACATAGCCTATAGTTTCATTCATCTACCTATAAAAGCCTCAAGTTTATCTTCTTTTATAGATGAGTAATACTTCATTCTATAACAATACTTTATCTTTTTAGGTATTTCTCATTTGATGGGCATTTGGGTTGTCTCCAAGACTTAGCTACGATCAACTGTGTTGCTATAAACATTGGTGCACATATATCACTGTGACATGACATTTTAAGTTCTTCTGGAAAAATATCCAGAAGGGGAATAGCACGATCAATTGGGATTTCTAATCCTAGTTTTTTGAGGAATCTCCACACTGATTTCCACAGTGCTTGTGCTAGTCTACACTCCCAACAACAGTGGAGAAGGGTTCCTTACCCACACAATCTACCCAGCACTTGTTATTGGTTGACTTCTTGATAATAGCCATTCTTTCTGGAGAGAGATAAACTCTCAGTGTTGCTTTAGTTTGCATTTCTCAAGTGGCATTCATTTTCCATTTGTATTTCTTCCTCTGAGAAGTATGTATTCATCTCAGATGCTCCTTTTTGGATTGGTTAACTTATATTAACTATTCATAAATAAAAACAAAGGCACTGTGTTGAGAGGTGAGACAGCTGCTGAGGGGCCTGCCTTCCTGGGGATCACAGTCCATCAGAGAGACAGCTGGAAGCACATGGCTGTCACCAAAGTTGGCACCCACAGTGATGGAAAGGCACAGGACTGACCCTGCCATCCCTGCATGCTGGCAAAGAGGAAGTTTCACCGGTGATTTTTGAGTCAAACTAGCAAAACAGCTTTGTAGTTTAAAGATCTATCTCACTGTAAAATGTAGAATGAAACCAACAATAACAATCATAAAACTTCACTGTCCAACTTATACTGAGTAGGTTTGCATAGGACTGACCTTGTAAACTGTAGTTTTACTCATCTGACTGGGCTTAGGCTGACGTTTAGATCCTTCAAAAGGACAAAGATTTGTCATCAGTGAGAATATGTGAAGTGTTTTTAACTTCTGAAAGTGCTCCCTTAAGAGAGGTTACAATACTCCAAGCTAGGCAGCACCATTACAATAAATGTCAAACACCCCACAGGGACTCCTATGAAGCGGGCAATACTCTCGGAGAGGAATCAGCGCATGATTTAAAAGTGCAGTCTTCTGCATGAATATCATCCCTTTTATGGTAGAGCATGCCCTAGTTTTGCACAGCCCTTAGTTAACCAGAATTTAGTCCTTTCTTGTTCCACTGCCTTCTTTCAAACACCGAACAATAGTGATTTTCTTACATGATCCTGTTGAGCGTGGGAATAGGATCAGATGGCCTGGGTTTGGGTCTCAGCCCAGTCTCCAACTGTGGCCTGAAGGCAGTTATTTAATCTCTCTAAGCCTCTGTTTTCTTCTAAAACATTTTATTATGAACATTTTCAAATGAAAAGCAATCTGAAAGATTTATGATTAGTCATAATCCCATCACCTGCATTTTATCAACATTTTACTATGCTTTCCTTATCACACAGCTATGCTTGAATCCATTGCTGTTTTTTTCTTTAATTCCTCTTAGTTTTGAATGCATCGCAGTGATTAGACTACTGCCCCCCAAAATAAGCCCAGCATGTATGGATACTTAGTTCATATACTTAACTGAAGCTGAATATTTGCCTATGCCTTTTTTCTTTTCTCGTGATGCTGGGAACTGAACTCAGGGCTTCTTGTTGGCTCAACCAATGCTCTATCACTGAACTACATCCCTGTCCTCACTTTTCTCTTGCTGTAACAAGTATATACATTGAAAAACATTCATCTTGAGTGTATTTTTGCTGCTCTTCTCCAAAGCATATACTAGTAGAGGTGTCAAAAGAAATAACCCAACAGAGAGAATTCTATGATTGAGCTTCTGTTTATAAACGAAGTTACTCAATGAAGTTGAGAAAGTTTCAGAGTTGTTGTGAGGTTACCAAACTGATGCGAAAAGTGCTTTGCAGCTTATAAGTAAGGTCAAAGTGAGGCACAGTTGCTACAATTGTAATTGAAATGATAATTATCTCTTTGATGGATGTTAACATTAAATGAGGAGCAAATTCTGAGTGGGTGACAATTTTAGTTAGACCTGTAACCTTAATGACTTTGAAAGCTATTAGTAGCCCAGTGTTAATTGTTAAGCAATTTGCACACAGCACTCTGGGATAATAAGGATGGGACTGCTTCTGTGAGGTGGAGCACTATACTCTTAGAAACTTTCTGTTTGTGCCTGAAGCAAGTCTGGCAAAGAGGTGGCTGCACTGTTCTCTCCTTTTCATTCAGCTACCATTGGAATATCCCATCTCCCAGGCTATCTGGTCTGGGTTTATGTCTATCTATTTAGTTGCACAGTTGGCAAATGTTGATTAACAAGAGGGTATGGGTAGCAGAGGGCAATTGGTTTTCTATTTTCCCTTAATAGAATCACATATGACAGTGTGAACATTTCACTAGTACCTGTTTTGAGTGCCAGAGAATCCTCATTTTTAGCGTTTTCAAGAGTGTAGTTGTGATGCATTCTCATTAATAAATTGATATTGTAGAGAAGATCAGTCCACATACAGGAGGAGCTTGAGCTTTCTGAAAATATTGGGCAAGTACCGTAACTTAGTGACTAAATTCAAATCATAGGAGAATATCTTTTCTAGAAGCTATACTAGGGCATAATTGCTGCCCAAGAGATTAATGATTCCACAAGAAACAGAGTGCAAGTATAACTCTGAATACATGGCAACAGAGACCTCTCCATGGGTCATAAAGTATTAAGGTTCTGGAATCTACTTGCAAGCTAACATGTTAGCCTGGCATCGTTTCAAGCATTCTGGCAGGAAACGTAAGAAACCTGGGTCAAAGAACTGTATTATAGCGGGCAATCAATATGAATTTTAAGTTTGCATTGCTTTGTTTGTGCCCCACATCCTAAAAGAGCAATACAGAAAAAGAAGAAAGTTGATTCTTTAATGGTATAATTGAGTCACCAATTTGAGAAGTTGGAGGTGGCTCAGTCTGTAGATTTTTCTTAAATGAGGTAATAGATATCCATATTGTTTAAGAGTTTGTAACTGAGTATCTTATAAACAGAAACCAACATTCCCTGGACATATCCAGGTAAGTCAAGTAGATAAACCAAGTAGGTCATCATTACAGAAGTCAAGGTATGAGGTGCTAATGGCAATGGCAAGAGGAGAAAAGGAAATATTTGGATTACATTTTTCAGGAAAAGTTCATGTTTGCTGTTCAAGTGGATTTCAAGTAGTGAGGGGAGTAATCAACATGACTTAAATTCTGCTGAAGTAATGAGGTGAATAAAATATTTCTTTACAGAGACAAAACACTAGACCAAAACAAATTGCTGGGAATGAGAAATTAAGATTGCCCATAGAAATATGACCATCCAGGCTTGGGAGATAACTCAGCAGCATAAACACCTGCCTGGCGAGCTCAAGGCCCCAAGTTTAATCCCCGGTGCTGAAGAGAAAACCCATCCAGCTGGAAATGATAAATAGGCACGGTAGACATGGAACTCAGAAAAGAGGCCTGATAGAAAGCTGCTTATAAAAATAGTATGTAAAATTATTCATGTCATTTATTTATTTGTGGTAGTATTTAAAGACATTTCTTTGAGCAGAGTTTACAATAAAATATCAGGTAACTCTAACATTTAAAATTTGGACAAAAAAGATGAACTATTAAAAAAAAAAAAGGTCAACAACATTAAAACCAAACACAATGATATTTTTTAAATTATCCTTCCATCTTTCCAGGGGACTTGGTAACCTTGCCCATTACTTCAATCCTAGAGTCTAGCTTTTCTGAATAGGTCTCTACCTTTTTGCCTGTGCTTTCTCTTTCAATAGCTGCTCTGCATGTCTAAATTTTCAGGTACTCTGACTTGCCCTAACCCCCCTTTATTCATACCATTCCGTGTTTCTTGCCATTTCATGTGTCATAGACTAATGTATCGTGTTTCTCTACCCAATGCTAAATTTTCTGGGTATTTCTGGCCTCAACTCTTCTAAGATGAGGTTCTAAAAGTGCTTTACCTGCTCATTCAGGTCTGTCTAGTTGTTCTAGTACTGACCAAATCTCTGGACTTTGTCTTAACAGCAGATGAGGCCTAGATTTAAATTTAATCTTCATTGCACTATGACCAGTGTGTATACAAAATCCATCATACTAGTCCAGAAAGCCTCTGTCCATCTTCTGAGCAAGATCTTTGGGAATAGCCCTGTAGGACCAATCCAAGGATCACCTAGTTCTGGTGATTTCTCACTGTTTTATCTTTCTCATACCTCTTAATCTCTGGAATTACTTCCTGGGTCTTTTTTTTTGTCTTTTTGAGACAGAGTCTCTCTATGCATGCAGTTCAGGCTGGCTGTGGGCTCACTTTTGTAGCCCAGGCTGGTCTCGAACTCACACTGATCCTCCTGCCTCAGCCTCCCAAGTGCTGGGATTACAGGTGTGCACCACCATGCCTGGCCCCTGGGTCTTTCTACTTTTTAAACATTTCTACACCAGGGTAACTACTTCCCTAGCTAAAGTCCTTGCATGATGTCTCTATGAAGAGACCAGCTAGCCTCTGAACAAGCAGTCTGGGTTCATATTATACTATATTGCTAGGATGGGAGGTATTTTTTGAATACCAACATATCAGGTTTGTTCTTTAACAAGCTGTCTAATCCCAGATAGCATGTTCTTTTCAGAAGATGGACCATTTTTCTTTACTCAAGTTCTTATCTGGTATCTAATTGCAACCTGTATTTTCTATTCTGGGGAGCTATAACTGCTGGCTATCCACCTGACTTTTAGGATAACTGCTTTCCAAAATATTCTATTACTGTGTCTACATTCATCTGATTTAGTTTCTTGGATACATTAGCAGTCCAGACTGGATTAAGTTCACTATTTTACTTTAGCACTATAAATTGTCTGCGGGCCAATCTTATTTAAGTTCAGTGCTATCATTGCTTAATTCCTTTCTCAGTTACATTTATTTTGCTTCATGTGGGATCCTAGTATTAATATACACCAGTGTATTGTAACCAGACACACTGGACACAATTCAGGGAGATCAAAACTGATCTTGACCTCAGCTGCTCCTTGAAATGAGGATGTGAGAGTTCACTTAATATTGAACAAGTAGCAGTGAAACACCCTTCAGGTTTGGCCTAACCTGCTCTTAAAAACAAGGACACCAAGCATTCACTTAGGATTGAACAATCAATGTTCAAAAACACCTTTAATACTTCAGCTTGAAAGAATAAGATTAGAGTATACCTTGCAAAATTAGTTCAATATTTCTTTTAGGTAAGTCCATATGGTCCACTCCGTGAAATGAGGCTCCTTATTTCCTATAATTTCTCCAATAGTATCTTCCCATGTGAAATACTGACTAGACAGTAACCTTTCCCAGAGCAATGATAAAGGAAACCAGAGATTTCATTCTGACCATAAGAACTTTAGAACCATTGAGAGTTGAATTCCTGAGAGTTAAGATAGAATGTAAGGAGTTACTAGAGAAGGTGTTCATCCGGCCTACACCAAGTGGTTAAGGACTTCAGAAAAGTGGCCTGGAGGAAGCCTGTCCTTAGCCTGTCCTTAGATGAGTAGTTAAGAAACTACTCATCTGTCAGCTGTCTTCTGTAGAAAACTCCCCAGCATACAAGAAAATAATGTGATAGAGATATTCAAAAAGCATTCATAAACAGTTATTTCAGTTTACATATCAGGATTGTGTAAGAAGCATGAGGTTAGTGTTGAGCCAACAATAACACAGAACAAAGGGAAGACAAGACTGTTAGGTGGAAGAGAGTTGCTTACACATGAAAACCATTAAATTATGGGAGGTGAAACGACAGAGGAAGAGCTGAGGCTCTGGAAATGTGAAGGCATGGCACTAGAGTAGGCATTCTTTCTGAGAGGAGGGATGAATAAGTTAAGGAGAAGCAATACGAATCACATGAAGCATAAGGAAACTACGTTCCAGACAAAAAGGGCTATTTATAGGGAATTTTGAAGAAACTAAAAGAATTCAATAGGTGCAGAGAGGGATGGGTGAAAAGGAGCTGGGCAAATGGGAAGGGAGCTTAGCAGGGCCAGATGGGTGAAGGGTTCTCAGATTTCGTTAAGATATTTAGGTCTCATCCTAAGTCAATGGAATCTACTTAATGATTTTAATATGAAGCAATACAGGCACAAAATATAATGAAGATCTATCCCCAATTCTTACTTACCTAGCTTTGCCTAATGATAGAATCATTAGATAGAATAATGATAGAATCTCATAAGCTGATACCTGGGACATTGTTTGAAGTAGCTAATGGCATGAAATAGAATCTCTTTGAAAAATATGTTTCATTTTGTATAATATTATGAACATTTAAGAAAAATGTGTGCATTCATATTAGAATAAACTAGTATAGATTGTGTACCTTTGTGGCAATGAATGTGAGCACAACACAAAGCAAGAAATGCCCCTAACTGTGTTGCCTTTTACTCTTGGAGAAGAACATATTTTAATCTGCAAACCCAAGAATAACATTAAATGAGAATTAGACCTGGACAGACAGGAAGATTTAGAAATTCACAGTGTAGTGCACAATGATGAAAATGCAAGAGCAATAAATGAAAGATGAAAGACAGCTGCAGACAGACAGCAGCAGTAAAGACCAAAGCTCTTGAACATGGGGATTTCACCTTCAGTAAGTGAACAGGAAGAACCCCCATGCTTCAAAAGACAGCACAAGCCAAATCATCGAGCCCAGCAGCTGTGTGCACATACCAGCTGAGGCCAGCCAGTGGTCTGCAGAAAGCGGGGAGCAAGGTGCACAGTACTCACCTGGGTTGAGAATTGGTCTTTGGTTTTGAGTAGCTACATTATGCTAATTTCTACTAGATGAGCTGCTCATAGAATAGGATGGAAATTTATATTCGCATTTGTAAATATAGGTTTATAAAACTATTTTATACATGTAGGTGTAATTAGCCAAGTGTTATTATTGTGTTGAAATTAATGGACTTGAGTTGAAACCCTCAGACAAAATAATTGCCTTTGGAATTAGAGGATTAATGCCACACCTGTGTGACCTCTACTCTAGTTATAACCTTCATTAAGGGCCAGCCTTTGATTTATTCTCCTGAGTTACCAGTTCCAGGAACCTCTTACTTATGAACAATGACTGATAATTATAAAAGCGGTTAATATTTATGAGCTCTTGCTATGTGCAGCACTGTTCTCAATGCTTCACTTGATTACTTCATTCAGTAAAAGTCACAACAACTTTATTTCTGTCGGTGTTTCCAGATGAGGAAACAGGCACAATGAGCTAGGCAGCTAGTCCAAGTCGCACCACAAAAAGGAGTCAGAGTTCCAGTTTCAATGGCATTTAAGCTCTTTGTTCCACTCACTAAAATATGTATCAGGTGACCAGTTTTAGCTTATGGAGCTGTGTACAAAGATGCCAGGGTAGGTGATATATTCTTGACAATGTTGAAACCATATTGCCCTGCAAAGTGAGTTTGGAAAAGAAAACACTAGCATAACCTAACTTGTCAGCATGCATACCTCTCCAGTTTTTTTTATTTTTTTATTACTTTTAATAAGAAATAACAATATGATAGTTTCAAAACACATTAGAGTATATTCTCAATAATTGATACAATGCATATTGTTGTCCTCGTAGTAGTTATACAGAGCACAGGGTGTAGACGTGATAAATTTTCCAGTCGTTACTGGCACAAAAATTTTCTTCTCTTTAAACTAAGAGAAAGTAGTTGTATACATAGTCCAATGATCCATAATTTCAGTGGGTTACTGGTGAAACTGACAATGTCGGAAGCTGTTGGTTTAAGCCTTTTACAGCTCAGCATATCAATTGAACTTTGCATTTTATGCCTCGTAGTTAAACTTTTCTGCTGAGTGGTTATGGGCAAGTTAAAGCAAGACCTGTATAACAAAATGTGTAATTTTTATATCTCCCAAGGTCAGTCAAATCCCCTCAGGATTTACTTTGAAACGATGTACAGTGCTTTGTAGAACTGTTGCTGGTGTTAGCTGTCTGGATGAGTCACGGCCATTGCTTGACCAGTTTGCTCTCTGTGAAAGCCTGAGAGAATGTTTTCTCCCTAGGTGACTTGCCTCAGGTACACTATGTATCTTCAATTCTTTTTCTCTGTAGCCCCATAATCTCTTTGAACAGAAAATTTGGCAAACGACTAAGTTATATGATGTTACAGCACAGGTTCTGTTCTATCCTAAGTCCTCATTGACCTTGAAGGGCTAGGGCCAAAATATTGGCTAACCTTGTAGCACTTCTTCTTCTCTAATTTTTGGTCTGTGAATTTATATTCTTAGGAGTAAAATAAATATTGGGAATGGGTAGTTCATTTGAATCAAGGTAGCCATGGTTCCTCTATCTTCCATAGGAGGTTTTCCAACAACTTCTGAGATAGTATGGTCATTTCTTTTGCTGAAACTCCATAAACTTGGCTTAACTGCCATTGTACATTACAAGCCCAGATCAGGATGTTTTAGACTTTAACTTGGAATTCTGTATATGCCCTGGTCCAGAGTTAAAGTGTTCATCACACGCTATTTCTTTGTGACATTTATTTCCTACACTGGTGAGAAATTTTTTACTTTTGTTAATTTCTTCAAATTTCTGACCATATTTTTCTAGTTATAACCTTCTATATTCTTACTCTCAATGAACAAGTTTCTCACTATTTAGCTAAGAAAATTAAACATTTAAAGCAAGCTTCCACAAGTACCCACATGTTATGGCTTGTGTCTTGATGTCTCACCAAAGCCTCATGCAGTTGTAGGTGGGGCTTTTTCAGAGGTGGATGAATCTAATATGTGATTGATACATGGTGCAATGCCACGATTCAAGGCACTAGGATTAAGGATGTTAAGGTCCCTTAACAGTGTTATCTTCTGCCCAACACTGTTTCCACTCTGTTATTCCTGTCTGCCATGCCAACTTCCCTTGGGATACCTGGTCATAGACTGGAATCTCTAAAGGCAAAGAGCTAAATAAATATTTCCTCCCTTAACTTTGAATGTTAAATATTTTGTCTCAACAATGAGAAAAGTAACTAAGACATCATAGAGTATATAACTGATTCTATAGTTGAGACTAGCTGTTCTACTTTCTTTCCTATAAGTATGGGTATAATATAATGTCAGTCCCTAAGCTTATGTAGGAAGCTGAAATTCTGCTCCACAGATGCTACTTAAGGATATTGTCTGGGCACCCGCCGCGGGTGAGCCCCTGCGCCCCTCTGCCCCGCCTCTGCGTTCCCGCCACTAACTTCCTGTCCCAGCCCAGCCCAAACCCCAACGCTGGGAGCTGAGCCTGCGCACCCGCCGCGGGTAAGCCCCC